>RJWH01004675.1:0-99660 GCA_004363575.1 Solenodon paradoxus
TCCTCCATGCCCTCCCCTCACCCACTTCCATTCCTCTCTCCTCCCCTCTGCATCCGCTGCATTACCTTTTGCTTTTTCTCCAGTTTAATGGCTTGCTGGGCGGCCTTCTGCTCCTGCACCCACAGCTGCTGGTACTGGTGCTGCAGCAAGTCAAAGAAGGGGGTGGACGGCCTGTGGGGAGAAGTCCACATGGAGCTTGAGGTCTGGAGGGGCCGGGGGCCCCAGATCCCTGAGCGCACCCATCCGACTGTCGGGATTGCAGGGTGAACTGCCTCCCAGAGCGGGAGTCTCTGCCTTCCAAGCCGTGGAAGAAACACGTCTTTCTGGGAGTGGTTCGACAAACTTTTACTGCAAGTGCGGGCACTGAGCTGGTGTCAGACTCCCTGGCCGTCGAGACAGGCTCCTCTGAACTCTTTTCAACTTTGGCCTCGTCCTTGGGCCCTGCCCTCGCCTGCGGGGACCATCTCGGTGCAGAATGGCTAAGCCGTTCCGAATGCCCCAGCCCCGAGACACCCCACAGCAGGGGCCGTTATTATCTCCATCCTAGAGGGGGGCTGAGGCCCCAGGGCAGAGGGGTGTGGGGGCCCAGTGCTGGTTAAGCTCAGCCCCTCGAGAAGGGGCCTCTCCTTAAACAAGGCAGAAGAATGGACGTACGAATGGAAACAGCCAGATCGAGTATAAACACGGAATCTGACCCACAGCCTGTAGCTACCGGACCAAAAAACAGACGCACTTCCAGAGTAGGCGCCCCAGGAAGCCAGGCCCTCTCCGCAAGTCAGGCTGGAGGAAGCCTGTCCTCCATTCTGCAGCAGAGACCCAGAAAGCCAACCAACAACCTTGTAACAATTCTTTTTTAAAGGAAAGGTGCCGGCAGACACGACGGCAAATGGAGGCAGGCAGGCAGGAAGAGAGGAGGAGGAAGTGTTTTATTGATTTAATTGCTCATCTTGGTTGTTCCCGTCAGTCCTGGGTTGCAAACCTGGGACCTTGGGATGTATGTGGACTGCGCTCACCCACTACTCCACCAGGGTGCGCCAACCCTATAACAACTGACCCCAAATGGCCAGACCCTGATAATATCTGACGGCTTCCCTGAACGCTTGTGTCCTCTTCCAATGAAGGGACAACAGAGAAAGCCAACTACGCTCTCTCCCAAGCAGCGAGGATGCCCACGCGTAGCTGCCACCTCCAGCTTCTCACGCCCACAGCTCATCAGGCACACTGAGCCTCCTGTCCTCCGGAAAGCTCTCCGCTTCCTCTGCCTGCCTCCAAGTCTCTGCCCAGCACAGATGGCGACTCCCCGCGGTAGCCAGCCCTGAGCAATAGTCTTTGCTTGTTTTCCTTTGGTGGGTCTTCTTATATTTCCACATGAAGAGAACTGCCAGCCTTTTTCGTTACATAATTTTTTTTGTCTTTGAAAAAGAGAACAAGGCGTGCTCTGGTGGCTCGGGTGTTAAGACCAGGCCTGGGGTGCAGTCCACATACAGTGCCAGGTACCTGGTCCTCAGCCCGGGATGGGGAGTGGGGAACAAATCACATGAACCTCAAAATAAATAAATGTTTGTTCCTCCTCTCCACTCCTGCCTGCCTGCCTTCATTTCTGCCTGCTTCCTTCCATTAAGAAAAGAAAACAGGAACACGGAAACTTCTGGCAAAGACACACTCCACAGATCACTCTGGTGCCAGAGTTTGCGGGCACGACAGAGTCCTTACTCTAAGCTGATCACAAATGAAGGTTCCCGAAGCAGAGGGAAGCGAGGAAAGGTACCCGAGGTGACGAGAGCATATGAGAAGCAGAGTGGCAGCCCAGCCCTCCCTGGGACTATGGCTGCAGCCAGCTGCTGTCTCACCCTGCTCCCACCCTCGGTCGGCTGCCACCTCGGAAATGCACGCTCCTGCTCCCCGACGCTTTTCTGTAGCCTTTGCTGCTCGGTTTCATCCGGCGAGGGCTGGGTCTGACGCACAGCCTGCCCCCCAGCAGCGGGGCCACATGGGAAGGAACTTGCACACGCTGGGAGAGGGCATGTGTGACGCAGAAGACTGGATGACGGAGTCCCCTGGCAGGGAGCTGGCCAGGAAACGGCGGTAGAGCCCTGCAAGGAGCACTGTGCAGCCAAATGAAAATGGGGACCACTGTACAGGGAGCGCCAGATGCTTTTGTTTGTAAAGCTGCAGCAGGGCTGAAGGTGCGAGCAGAGAGGACGAAGAAGCGCTTTATTTTATTTTTATCTGGTTGTTCACACTGGTTGTTTCCCGCCAGCCCCCGGGACTCGAACGCAGAAGTATGTGGCATGCACTCCTTCAGAGGCGACTGACCTAACCGCTGCTCCACCAGGGCGCGCCAGGATGCATTTTTTTTAAATGTGTGTGATTTTTTTCTAATTGCAGTAACTTTGATTTGACATATTACAATAAACTCATATGTGTAGTTTCCCAGATGTGCAGTCTCCCTGTTCCTCAGATCTAGGTCAGCACACCCTGCCCTCCACCACATCACCAAGGTCCGTTCTCACCATGGTCTGTGGGCTCCGCCACCACTCGTGTCCCCCACCTCATCCCCCATTGTCACCTCAATTCTACAGCAAGTGTCGGAGGGCTGGTTCTGTTTCGTCTGCTCCTTTGTTTTGTCTGTTCACCTTCTACCTGTGAGTGAGGTCGTCTAGTATCTAGCTTTCTTCTTCACTTAGCATCATTCCCAAGGCCACTGGATGGAGCCACGTCCATCACAAGGACGCAGGCTCATGCGCTGGCGCCTGGCAGGAACAACCATGAGGCACAACTAAAGTAAATGAAAATGCTTCTTTCTCCTCTCTCCTCCTGCCTGCCTGCCTCCATGCCTGCTGCACCTGTCCTTTAAAAAGACAGAGAGAGAGACATGGATGCTTGACTCCTTCGAATACACTTTGTTTTATAGTTTTGACTTGGGAACCATGTAAAGCTTATATTTATGCCTACTTAGATGTGCATAATTTTTTTCTTGAGATAACAAAATTAAACAGAAAAATCTAGCACCCACCTGCAATAACCATAGGAGGGAAAACCAGGAGCCTGAATGTGTGTCAGACTGTGGCCTAACTGTTCAGGGAAACACTTCACGTGACTTTAGAAGAGATTTGGACCGATAGTCCCCAGTGTAACACACCCCGGAGAGAAAAGGAACCACAGAGACATCAGCATTGTGTTCTTGTTGCTAATAATTGTGGTGACATTGTGAATTTGGAATTATTATATGATGCTTATAGGCTAAATCAGTTTGGCAGTTCTGTAGACGGCATCGGGGGGATGAGATTTTAAGTATAAGAAGAAAGAAATACAAAAGTCCAGGAAATAAAACCTGTCATCTTTCGTTGGAATTGTGTCATTATGAAGGCATTCGCTTCCCCCTTTCTGAAAGAGAACATGTCCCCTCTCTCTGAAAGCCCAAGAAGTCATCGCAGCCCAACAGCGATGAGCACCCCTTGTGACAGGACCGTGGTCTCTAAACGCCATTCCCCAAGGACTCCGAAGCCGACGCCGGGACAGGCAGTAAGGACACACTAGCACGAGTTAAACACGTAAGTCTGGGGCACCCCGGTGAACAGCCGTTTACCCAGCTGCTTCTGCCTGAGAGTGCGGCCCACACGCATCCCCAGGACGCGGGGTCACGTCCCAGGCCAGCATGAAAGCCAAGATGAACAGATAAATAAAATATCAGTGCTTCTTCCTCCTCTGTCTTCCTGCCTCTGTTCTCCTTCACTCCTGCCTGCACCTTTCCTTTAAGAAAAGGAACAGAACAAAGCAAACTCAGGTCGTGAAGCTGCCATCAAGCAGAATCACGGTGCAAGCCACCACGTCATCATGAAAAGTCTTCTAGTCGTAAAGGAAGTGAAGTAAAAACAACCCCAAACGGATGGAATTCATTTATCAATAGATTTTATTAGCTGAATGTATGCAAAACATCATGTTAATAGGTGATCCACCTAAAATATGATTGAGACATTTTAAAGATCCCATGTCTCAATGTGAAGTGAAAGTAGTTACAGCGGACTGGAACGGACATTTGAGTTCTCAGGGCACTGGCCACATTTCAAGTGCTGAACAGCATCGGGGACCCTCTGTTGGACACATGGTGACAGGAAAACCGGGGGCTTGGGAAGCGAGCTAACCACCACCACGGGCACACCGTCTGTCAAGCCCTAAGTGTGAGACTTCCTGCAGGAGAAACAGCTCAATCATTTCAACACACGGAGGAGGATAAAGTGACACAGACGAAAGCAAACCAAGCAGGAGGGCCTGGTGGCTGGGTGTTTAGGCCCGCTGCCTCCGGCCGTGTTGTCTGCACACATCCCGAGGACCTGCCTTTGTGGCCTGGGCTGGCGGGGCAGGTGCGGAAAAGCCCAGACGAGCAACTAGATAAAATAAATACCTGCTTCTTCCTCCTCTCTCTTCCTGCCCTTATGTCTCTGCTCACCTTCATTCCTGCCTGCACTTCCATTTACAAAAAATTAAAATTAAAAAGAACATATCAACTGGTGACATGTGAGCCCCACTCAGCCCCTGAGCCGTCACCCAACAGAGGGCTGGGATTTTTTTGCAAAGTAAAGGTGCCAGCAGGAATGAAGGCAGCAGTAGGCAGGCAGGCAGTGAGAGAGAGAAGAAAGAAACACTGTTTTTCATGTCGTTGTTCATGCTGGTTGTTACCCGGGGCCTGGGACTCGAACCCAGGGGCATGTGGCCAGTGTCCTAGGGAGGCGAGTGACCCAACCACTGCTCCACCGGGGGCGCCACAAGGGAGTTTTTAGACAATCACTGTGGACACCGCGTGACTTATTGACTCACTGAGGACATACTGTTAATGATACGCTTTACTTGTTTTAATCTGTATCTAATACGATACTTACTGAGGAGTTTGCCGGTGACCACTAGGCTGTTTAGAATTTACTGTTTTTAGGAATCCAGCCAAAATTACACAGTAAATTAAAAAAAATGAAACAAGAATGACTTTGATAATGACTGGAGTTAGGTGACCGAGGGGCAAAAAAGTAGGAGTTTATTATTTACTATACTTTTGTGCATTTGAAAAATTTCATAAGAAGTGAAAAAAAATGCAGAGAATGAAACCGGCACCCTGCCTCCTAATCGTCCTTTTGATGAAAACCAGTCTTGCTGCCTTCCCACCGCCCAAGTCTGGGTAGATTATTTCCTCATCCTCTAGATCAGACTTTCTCTGATTTCCTGGGGTATAAGAGTCCCCTGGGCCCAGCCCCAGGGGTCTGGCTCTGTGGGTGGGAGTTTAGGAAAGTGCAATCTCAGCAAACGTGGGATATAATTCTAATATTGGGTGTAATGGGCTGAATGGTGGTCCCCAAAAGATGTTTCCACCCTCATCCCCAGAACCTGTGATGTTGACTTTTTTTTCCTGGAAAACGGGGTTTTGCAGATGTAATTAAGGATCTCAAGTCGGGTAAATAATCATGCAAATGCTTTTTAGGGTGGGCCCTACACCCGGCGAAGAGTGTCCTTCTGAGTGATGCTCAGAAGAGGGACACAGAGGGAAGAGAAGCTGATGTGGAGACAGACAGGGAGTGAAGGGCATCTGCCACGAGCCCAGGACTGCCTGGAGCCCCCAGAAGTGCAAGGGCTTGGGGGAAAGACTCCCCGGGAGCCTCCAGAGGGAGCCCGGCCCTGCTGACAGCTGATTTCAAACCGTGGCTCCAGAACAGGGACAGCAGAGGGGTGGGGGGTGGGCACGGGGACACACATCCTGTTCAAAGCACCACGTGCGCGGTGATCGGTGTGACACTCCCGGACAGTGCAACACAGGGCGCCTCAGCCCACGCTTTGGGAAACGCGGAGAGGCTGCTGGGCAGAGTGCTGTCCAGGGCAGTGCTGTCTGAGACACCGCGGCCTCTCACAGCCCAAGCTGTCGGGCAGCGCTCGCGCGCCCTGCGCATGATCACGGGGCTCTGCGACAGCACATTTCAGGTCAGAACGCAGGTGCCAGCGCAGGCCCAGGGAACGCGGAGGGGCAGGCCTTAGAGGGCACCTGGTCCTGGGCTCTTAGCCCCGACGTCCCTTGAAGTTGCAGCCGTCATTTCCGAGTCTGTGTGGACATGTTTAAGGAGAGAATCCGAGGCTTTCCCCCGCGTTCTGAGAGCTCCCAGCGCCTCCCAACTTCAGGACCCGGACTGCAAGCCTCCAGCCTCTGGCTTGTGCCCAACTTGATGCGCAGTAGCCTTAAAAGAGGTGCATGCACACTTATGGCTCAGGTGGCTGAGGCGGCTAAGGTACAGGTCACCTAAAACCCTAGGACCCAGGTTCAAGACCCAGAGTCAGAGGTTTAAGAAAAAGAGACTTTTCTGTGCCCTGGTGGCCTAACTGCTAAGTCCACCTCGGTACAGTCCATATACATCCCAAGGACCCAGTTTCGAGACCCGGGGTCCAGAGGAACAACCAAGATGAATGACTAAATAAGGTGTTTCTTCCTCATCTCTCTTCCCGCCTACCTCCTCTTCATCATTCCTGCCTGTACCTTTCCTTTAAAAAAGTGATTTTGAAATTATTGTCCATACCTAAAAAGTGGGAATTTTTGCTTTAAAAACCCAGCTTCCCAGACTGTCCAGAAAATGAGTCTTTCTGACCATGTGGTTCAGCCATCTGCCTTTAGCCCCAGTCCTCTCCCTTCCCTATTGCCTTTAACCAGGTTGGCGCCTCTGCTGGGCTCCTCCAAGTGTTGGGCTTTCTGGCCTCAGAAACAGATGTAGAGACAGACTGGGCCCCAAGCATCCCCCTCTGCTCTCCTCCCCATCTCTGCTCCCGGTACCGTCTCCCTCATCACACAAACCTCTCTGGAATGAGACTGACCAGAAACAATGAGAGGGCGGTTCAGTGGCTTTGAAACGTCACTTGTGTTAAGAGGTCTCTTCACAGAGGGCCCTGTGGTGCTTCTCCAAAGCCTGGCTCTTTGTTTTCTGGTTGCTTTACCCCTGTGGTGACTTTTATTACTTAATTATTACACACCCCATGCTTCTGAGCAGTCTAATTTATAGCCATGCTGTCTAATGACACTAGAAGCGTCTTCTCGCAATATCTCCCCCAAGAGACTGTTTGCAAAGAAAAGCTCTCTTCCCAGCAGCCCGAGCAGCACATATGACCGCAGACCACCCCTCCCAGGCCTCCTGCAACCGGCCGACCAGCTGTGGGGCCTGCCCGGGTGTCGGTTCCTATCACCCCGGAAGGCACAGGGAGGGTTCAGAGCCTGCCTGGCTGACGGAGGAGCAGCGGGTCTGCTTTTTCTGCTCTGGCTCATTAACTTGAATAAAGAGGCACAGAGCCCTGTCTGGTGTGGGGAAAACTCCGCGCATAAGTCAGATCACATCCTCTTTGTTTATAGCGCCCTCCATGGCCTCATGTTTCTTAAGCTAAGCCTAGTGCCCTGGCCGACAAAGCCTGTACCTCTCCAGTGCCCCTGGCATGCGCCCCTCCCTCTCGGCTGCCCGAGTCTCCACCGGGAGTCTTCTTTCTCTTGTTCAGCACAGTCTAGACTTCGGGCCCTCAGCTGTTGAGCCACCTGCTTAGAGGGCCGGTCTCTGACTCCCCAGCCCCCACACGAGGCTCCCTGCATTCATCCCTTCACCCGTTATTCTCCATTATGGCTTGGCAGGCCCGGGTGCCTTCGTGTTTCAGCCCACCGCCTCTGGCTGAGTGCCATCCACATATGCCCCAAGGACCCCGGTTCATGTCCCAGAACTGCAGAAACAAGCGAGATGAACAACTGAATAAAATAAACAAAGCGCCTCTTCTTCCCTCTCGCCCCGTGTGCCTGCTACTCATGTTAATTCCTGCTGCGCCTTCCCTTAAAAATAAAAGCCATCATGACGGTGGCGCATCCGCATGACAGGGTCGTAATGGTGCTGCTCTCAGTCATTATTTGTGGCTGAAAAAGAGAGAGGAGAAGAAGACAGAAAGAAAGATGAAGCAAAATGCTAGGAGACATGCTTCATAGCCTGAGGTGCTGTGAATGAGGCTGCACATGCATGACGTGAGACACAGGAGCAAGGGGACACGGGGAGAGGTTTAACAAAGGGCACCGGGACGACTGGACATCGCAGGCGGAAAAACCCCAAACAACCTCCAAAACGCTCTCAACCCAACTCCTACCTTACACAAAAACTGAGATAAATAGGTCTTTGCATTAAGTGTAAAACTAGGAATTCCTTAAGAAAAAACATATGAGAAAGTCTTTGGGACCCAAAGCTAGGCAAGGTGTTGGGGCCTTAGATGTGACACCAAAAGCATGATCTATAGAGAAAAAAATAGATAAACTGGACTTTTTCAAAATTAGGAACTTTTGGAATGCCCCAGGGAGCAGTGGTTGGGTCAGCCGCCTCCGGAGGAGCGCAGGTCACATACCCCTGGGTTCAAGTTCCTGGGTCCAGGGGGGAAACAACTAATGTGAATCACTAAATACAAATAAAAGAAGGATGCTTCCTCCTCCTCTCTCTCCCTGTCTGCCTGTCAACTTGTCTTCATTCCTGCCTGCACTTTTCCTTTAAAAAAAAAATTAGGAACTTCCTCTCTATGAAAGAGGCCCTTAAAAAGAAGAAAAGACAAATCAGAGATAGGGAGAACATATTTGCAAACATATATCTGACAAAGGATCCCTATCTGGGATATAAAAGGAGGTCTCAAAGCTCAACAGTAAAACAAGCAAACAAAAAGATCAAACAACTCCATCAGAAAATGGGCACAAGACATGAAATAACTTTCCACATTAGGAAAAAAAAATTACAAAATTAGTCTCCTACGAAGAGGTCACCAGAGGATGGAGGCAAAACATACAGAGGAAAAATGAATAGAGCGTCTACTGAGAAAGTCATTTTTTGAAAGTGCGTTATTTTTCTGGGTTCGGTGGCATTTTTCAGCTCGGTGCCTGTATTTGCAGGCAAGGTTTGCATTTTCTCCCTTAAGAAAGTCCCCAGACTTGAATGTGCCCCAGGTCCCACAAACTGGGAGCTGGCTTGGAGCGCAGGTAAGATGTTTTTTATTAGAAGAAGATGTGATGTATAACTTTGTGTCAGAAAACGTGACAGCCCAAACACGGCGGGTGTACTTAGGAGGACAGAAGGGACGGAAGTTGCCAGAAGACCAGAAGCACACTTCAGTGAAGGGACAGGCGCACGTGACGCTGCGACAGCCGTGCTGTGGACAGCACTCCAGGCTCCGGGGCTTGGACTCAAGGGTTCCCAAATAATTCGATCACCCCAAGTCGACACAGGCAGGCTGCACCCGCCACGGGTCGCCCTCACTTAGAGGTGCCGTGAGAACACCGAAGGAATAGTGCGGCTCTGACCGGGTGTCCTACGGCTCCCGAAGGCCCTGCTGTCATGCCCTGCGCTCACCCAGGAGTCCGGGGCGGGCAGCAGCCGGACAGAGTCGCTCACACCCTGCCCTTCGCAGTGAGCGTCCAACCAGGAGGAAAAAGGAAGTCTCCTGCCAATGACGCAGACGTCTCAATGATGATGCTGGACCGAACATTGTCCCTGGTGCCGGTCGGCGTTGGAGGCGAGCAGGAAAGCCCCGCACGGCTGGGACACGCTCCGGGGGAGGCCTGGTCGGGTTTGAGCAGGGCGATGCGGCAGGCGCTCCCCTCCCCCTGCAGCCCCCGCTCCGTCACCGAGCGGCTGACACGTGGGGAAGCCATGGCCTGTCTTTATCAGTAGATCCACAGAGCTGCCCAGAGGAACGTCCTGGCCATACGGCTAATGAGCCGGACAAGCACGCGGCGAGTCCTCCTCCGACGCTGTGCGCAGGTTCTGGGCAGCCCCGCCCGTCGCTGCGCCAGGTCCTCAACGTTACCTCCTTCCACGTCGGCCAGGAGCTTCATTTGTTCTCACCGTTGTAACGACGTGACGTGGAAGGAAACGGTGTCTTTGAGGACCTGCTGTCTAAGGGGACAAAGAGGCACATGTGCGACACGGGTGTGCCAGGTGGAGAAGACGGGGAGGAGCTGAGGGTCCCAGCTGAGCAGGGGCCGCCCCCTCCAGCCCACCGGTCTTACATGACTCCTTTACAAGAGAAAAGAGCAGATGGAAATTGATGTCCGAGGGGTCGCGTGGCTAGAGGGGCCTCCGGCCAGTGGTGGGGTGTTGGACCGGGTCCCCAGACTGAGTGTCAGGATGCAGTGTCCGCCGCTCCTGACACGCGACCAGTGGGCGTCAGAAAGGACCCTTGGGTTGCCCGGCTGGGCCTTCCTGGGGCCATGGGGGTGCAGGGGGTCCTTGGCAAGAGCCCAGACCTGTATGTTTTTGTTAGGGAGTTTTAGCATTTTTCTACATGCTTGACCGTGGGGGAGTCCATCCTTGGGAACTATTTTTATTGCTTTCTTCCACAACCTTTCATTTTTTGCTTTTGCTCCCACTGTAAAACATGCTCCATTTCTTTTACAAAGCAACGTATCACTTTGTAATAAAAATGGGGCACTTTCCTACTCTAAAGATGAATGCTCTTCGCCCTAGGCAGAGAGCCTCTGTGCTAACGGTTACAGCCAGCTTCTCTGCGGCTTGCTTAGTGACTCACGCACATTAAGTGGGGGTGGGGGGGGCCCTGGGAAGCCGCAGCCCAGAGAGGGCAAACGGCTGGCCCGGGGTCACACAGCACATGGGGAGCAGAGCCAGAACCCCACCCTCAGGCTATGGTGTCTGCAGCCAAGCTTGTGATTCTGAGCCCACAAAGGCTGTGGGGGGTGCTGGCAAGAAGCCAAAGTGGGGTGGGGGGGAGCCGGAAGGACCCCAGACCTTCCCAGACACTGTCCTTTGTCAGCAGACCCTGTGACAGTCCTCCTGCCCTCCTCCCCCCACCCCCACACAACACGGAGGTGTTTATGATGGTGTGGACTGATCCTGTCTGTCTCAGCCCTGTGGGGCCGTGAGGCCGAGGACCCCATTCCAAAGGCCCTGCGCCACCTCCAAGGACCAGTCCCTCTCCCACCTCCCTCTAGACCAGTGCATTCCAAGATGTGGGTTCCTGGGGGCTCCTCGTGTTCCCAGCTCCTCCATTCTAGTCCCGTCCCTTGCTGCCAGTCGGAATGACATCCCCCACCCGCTGGACCTCCATTCTTTCCCAGAGGTCTGTCAGTGCCACTGACACCCCTGTCCCTGCGCTGTGGCCCTGTGAAAGTCTTTGAAATGTTGGCAGTGATGGGTGGGCTCAGCGCCCACCTCAGGCCCCCAGCCCCAGCGACAGAAGCCCCTAACGATGCCTTTCCTGAGGACGCCCAAGGGGGGGCTTTAGCAAAGGGAGCTTCTCCTTGGGGGCCCAGTGGAGGTGGATCTCCCCTAAGCCCTGCAGAAAGGGCACAGGCACTGGGACCAGCCTGGGCCTTGTGATTCCTCCTTCTCTCTGTCCTGGGGGGCTCAGCAATGAAAGTCCTCAGATCCCATCCTGGTTCTCAAAAGCAGCGACAGCAGCAGCCCCAGAGACAGAGGGCCCCGTCAAGAAGCGGGTACGGTGTGCAGCATGACTAGAGGCTTTGGTAAACTGCAAGGAGGCTGGATAAGGGGTCCTCTGAGAGCAAGTCTGGCTAGGGACATTTGGGACTCTCAGACTCAGGCATTATGAATCCTTAAATCTACGTCCAGGCTGCCCCGATGAAGTGGTGGTTAGGTCTGCTGCCTCCAAAGGAGCGCAATCCACCACATCCCAAGAACCCAGTTTGCACACCCAGGAGCAGGGGGAGGACATCCAATGTGAACAATGAAATAAAAATAAAATAAAGTGCTTCTTCCTTCTCTCTCTCCCTGCCCACTCACCTTCATTCTTGCCTGAGACTTTCCTTTAAAGAACAAAACAAATCTGTATCAAACATAAATCAGGCCCATGAAAGTCAGCTCCCCTGAAACCGGAGGGTCACCCAGGGCTGAGTTCTCATGAGCTTTCCGGGCGAGGAGTGATGAGACTCCCCAGAGCCCAGAGAGAGGGCCGCGGCATAGGAGGATCAGGTCAGGTCGGCACCAGAGCTGGAGGCCTCATTCAGGGCTGGGGCTCCTCCTGAGGTGGGGAAGGGGCTGCCCTTTGGGGATCAGAGAAAAGCGCCTCATCTTGACTGGACGGTCAACCAGTTCATTGTCCGCAAATGACGCTTGATTTAGTTGTTTAAGAAGAGAAACTCAGAACGTAGACTGAGAACCACTAGCTGAGGCGGGAGCCAACGCAGAGGGAGGTCTTCGAGGGAACTGGGGGGCGACGAGGGGTCTTGCTCGGGAAGAGAGGGAAGGGGCACATGACAGTCACACTGTAGACGCTGCTGTGGTGGTGGCCCAAGTTAGCCTGGGAGGGAGTGATGGACACAGTGCTTGTGGGTCCCAGGCCGCTCCTGGGGGAGGAAGGACAGCAGACCCGCTGTCTCTCCTCAAGGAGACCCCAGCTCTGTGTTCACTTGTCTGTCTGCCCCCTGCCCGCTCCCAGCGTGAACAGGCCCCGTGACGGGACGAGCTGTGGGGACAGCTCTCTGCGCTCTGGGCCACTGGTCACACAGTAGAAACAGCATGATCATCGGCGCTCACACGTCCTTCCCTCCCTGACCCCTGGGACACTCCAGGGACGTGTGATAGCAACCCATCTCACAGACGAGCAGTCTGCGGCTCAGAGAAGCTCAGTCTGGCCCAAGGCCCCTGGCTGGTGGGAGCCATGGATGTGCACTGAAGTTGGCGGACATGTCCCCCTGCAGCCCCGGCCCTCAGCACCGAGGGCCAGTGCCAGTGTGGAGGTGGCCTTGGGGGTTCAGAGGAGAGAGGTTAATCCAGCAGGGCGTGGGACAGGGAGAGTCCCCTTTGACCTTCAGATGGGACTTTGGGGGATGAACAGAGGTGACTGAGTGGGAAAGGGAAGCGAGGGGCTGAGGCGGGGGGACCTTATACAGAGGTTGGGGGTCAGGGGGTTGCCACTTGCCTTCCAGCCTGCTGCTCATTGAGAGTAACAGCCCTTTCTCTCTTTTCTCTTTCTTCCTTTCCTTTTTTCTTTCTTCCTTCCTTTCTCTCTTCACTTTCTCTTTCTTCCTTCCTTTCTTTCCTTTGTCGCGTTTCTTCCTTCTTCCCTCCTTCCTTCCTTCCCTCTTTCCTTTCTTTTCTTTTCCCTCTTTTGTTCTTAAAGAAAAGATCTAGGTAGGAATGAAGGTGAGTAAGCAAGTTGACAAGGAGAGAGGAGGAAGAAGAATTTTCATTTTAGTTTACATCTTGGTTATGCCCCACCCCCCACCCGCAGACCAGGACGTGAACCTGGGTCCTGGGTGGACGTGGACAGTGCCCGGACAATGGTGGTGGACCCAGTCACTATTCCACCGGGGCGCACTGAATAACAGCCTTCGGAAAACACCTCCTGCTTTAATGAACACCTACTATACCCCAAGGCCGCTGGTGAGCACACCAGCTGCTCTCGTTGCTTCCTCTTAGCTCTGAAGTGACGGTGAGCGTTCCTGCACCCCATGGGGAAACTGAGGCTCAGAGAAATCGAGCAACTTGTCCACGGTGCGTTCACGGACGGAGAGCAATCAGCTCACGAAGTTGGGCTCTCAGCGCAGCCATCCGGGCTCCTCATGGTTAACCCGTGTGCTCAGTGAGCCCGAAGTGGGTCTGAGGATCCAGTTACCTCTGTCCAGGTGTCTCTGTCAAGTGATCTCAGTGTGGGTCCTGCCCTGTGCCCAGTCAGTTGAGATGTTTTTCTTTTTGTTTCAATGAAAGGGGCAACAGGAATGAAGGCGAGCAGGCAGGCAGGAAGAGAGAGAGGAGGAGGAAGCATTTATTTTATTTAGTTATTCCCACTGGTTGTTTTCCCGGACCTGGGACTCGAATCCAGGGATACGTGGCCTGCACTCCTTCAGAGGCGATTGACCGAACGTCTGCTCCACCCAGGCGTGTCAGCGTTGTTTTTCTGCATTTGGCCTCCTTGGAATGTTTCCTCCCGACCCCCGCAGGGGCCCCATCCCGGGGCCCAGGCCCTCCGGCTTAGGCGGCGAGGTTTTGCCATCTGCCCGCTTCTCACTGTTTTTGAGCAAGGGCACGGAGCTTGCCCACCGCGCTGCTGCCCAGGGCTCCGACAAATCATCTGCAGATAACCCGGCAGGGACCTCCCGGAAAAGTTCCTTATCACCCTGATGTTCCTACACACAAGGAAACTGTGCCAAAAGTAAGTCAAATAAAGTGGGAAACGGGGAAGAAAATGAACTGAAATCAGCTCCTACTCAGGGCAGGCCTGCAAGAAACTCCAAATTAGTTCAATCAAATCCATCTCCACTGCTTTGCGACTGATACCCCAGACCAGAGGCTGATCCCCGACGAAGGCAGAGGACGTGCGGGGAAATGGAAATGATCATTCGCAAACATTAGGCTGACACTTTGCGGGCGCCGGGGAGAGGCTGACAGCTGGGATCTGCGGCGCGGCTGCTTTCTGCCAACGCGCCTCCGCGGATTAGAGGGGCCTTTCATGGAAACCCATCTTCATCTTCGCTACTCATTAAAACTTTGCGGAGCTGGAGAACTTGGCGGAAGAGAGGAGGCTGCTGGAACCTTCTTGGGGACTTCAGGTGCACATTTGTTGAAAGGTGTTTGAGAAGGGAGCCTTGGGTCTGACAAACCGGATTTTAGTACGGCTCTCCGTTCACAGTGGGCTAAAATAATTGGTCATCAGTGACTACTAATTCGGTTTAGTAGCCAGAGGCAATTTTTTTCTTCCTGGAAAATCAATGACAGCGCGGAGGTCTGTTCAACGAGCTTCCGCACAAGACAGGTCCTTATTTGACGCTTGATGCTTCATCCAGTGGAGACAGCTATTTTGTTAAAATAAAATTAAAATCCGTCTCTAATACGCCAGCGGTCGGCTGCTCCCTGGGGGCGGGGGGAGCACTGGGGCTGGCACAGCCCTGAGGGCTGGAGGAGTGGACAGCGGCCTCCGAGATGGGCGTGAAATTCAGAACAGGCCGCGGGCCATGGCACCTGGCAGTGGAGGAGGGAAGAGCCTAAAGAGACCTTCTGAGTCGAGCCCCAGCCCAGCGCGTGGCCAGCAGCCGCCGTCTCAGGAGGCCCACCTTCTCCTCCATCCGGGGTGCGGCTTCCCAAGGAGGCTCTCACTTTCTGGGGACACACAGAGCAGCTGTCCTGAGGGTTCGGGGTCCCTCCTCCCCAGGACCTCCAGCATCCCAGATGGGTCCCTCTGTCTGCCGTCAAGTGACATCAACGACCGCGCCCTGCATGCTGCGTGAAGCGCGGCGGGTATTTTTCCTCCCGAGGGTCTGCACCAGAGTCACCACGAAATCCAGTTTGTGTTTAATGGAAATTTGATTGCGATCATTGTAGAGTCACATGCAACTGTAAGAAATAACGCAGAGATGCCTCTTCCCCCTCATCCAGTATCCACCCGACAGTAACGCTCTGGAAAACTAAAGAACAAAGTCACACCAGGATATTGACGTGGAGACCACCCACTGGTCCTATTGAGATGGCCCCAGATTTACCGGTACCCGTGCGTGTACGTGCGTGCCTGTGTATGTGCGTGCGTGTGCGTGTGACCCCGCGGACACATGCCCGTGTGTGTCTGAGTGTTGATTCTACGCAATTCATCACATATACGGTCTTGTCTCCCCCACCACAGTCAAGACAGAACGTTCCACCCCCTCGTAAGGCTTCCTGCCCTTCCCTTTAAAACCACATCACCCCCACTCCAGGGACATTTCATTTCCTCCTTCCAAGAACACTCCTAAACAGCAGCTATTATCATGCCACACCCCTCCCTGTTTTACAGATAGAGACCTGTTGAGAAAGAGCTGTTGATCTGGAACTAATGATAAAGAGATCGAAAAGATGAAATAACTTGTTCAGGATCAATATCTGGTCATACTTCGCGAACATGACTGCAAATAGCGGCCTCTAGACCGCGCCGGGCCTGCAGACATGCAGGTGTGTAGATTCAAAAACTCTTGCTACATGTATGTTTACATAGAGAGAGAGAATCAGAAGAATTCATATGCAGATCCAAATGCTTCCTTTTCCTTCATCAGGTATTAGATTACCTGGTAACCCTGGGGCCACGTTCCCACATGTCAAGGCCGGCCGGCGCTGCTACCCTGAGACCAGGTGTGTGTTCAAGTCTGACGCAGTCCCCACTACTCCCTATCGCCTCCCGTGGGGCCGGCGTTTCCCTCTAACCCACCAGGCACGTGAAACTGTAGCTCCAACTGCACGCGTCTCAAAGAACAAAAATACCTGGTGCCTGTCTCTTCCCAGGAGCTCCACAACCCCTTTTCAATGAACTCACCCATTTTTCCGACATAGGAAAAGGCCATAGTCATCCCATAAATTCCCTCAGCTCTGGAGCCCGGGGGCACTGCGTTGGCTCAAGTCTTGGAGTTTCAAGAAGAGCTCTCTACCCTCCCTCTGCCATCATCCCCGCTCCTTCCAGAAAGGGGAACTGGGGAGGGCGGACAGGAGAAGAAGGAAGAAGCGGGTGACAAGGTTTGAAGGGAAAAACGAAGGCCAACCTCTCCTTTGGGCTCAGACCCCGGGGCTGTCTTGTGGACCCATGAGCATATTCGAGCTTCTTTTACAACCAGAAGAAACCAGTACAAAGAGCCCAGCCTGGTTTATAGGCATCTGTACAGCAGCGTAGCCACAGATACTCTTCAATCACAGTGGATGGGTCTCATCAAGGCCAGTGCCCCACCCCATGGTGATTATGGCTCAGAGTCCTGCACCCTTGGGGGTGACCATGCTGAGCCTTTCCCAGGCAAGGACCCTCCAACCAGCACCTCTGTCTGCGGTGGGCTGGCCGGACAGGCTGCCCCTAGGGACAAGGGCAGCTGCAGCCCTCCATCTCCCCTCCCCTGCCCACTGCACTCTTAATTGTCCCCCATGGGCTCCAGGGCCATCTTTTCTAAGCCTGGGGAAGGGTGCTAATTGAGGCTGCCTCTCCCTGGCAGGGCTCTTAGAGCTAATTAGAGCGAAGCCCTCTACACGGGTGGTTAGTTTTTAATTGTTTGTGGACCCAGCCTAAAAGCTAATGACAGAGGAGGGAGGGTTGGTTAGCAGCGGGCCTGACTTCTGAATTTGTCTAAGAGGTCATTTGCAATTTGTTAACATTTTTCACAAGGGTGAATTCAATTAGCAGTTCCTGCACAGGCGCCCAGAGGCAGGATGGGCAGCAGAGCTGGACCGGCTTTCAGGAAGTTTCTCCCAACCTTGCCGGCCTGTCTCTGAGGCTTAGGGCTCTCCCCACACCAAGTACCCCCACCTCACGGCACAGCTGGTGGCGGCTTGAGCCCTTTCTGGAGAGAAAAGAACTGACAAAGCTGAATGGAGGTGGCTGAGAACAACACAGCCTCTGGATCATCAAGAATCTACCATGTGGGGGTCCCTGGCACCTGGGGACACAGGTACATTCCAGGCAGGGGGTCCCCGCCCCGGGAACAGTGGAGATGGGGAGCAGCCGGGGTGTGTAGCAGAAGCTGAGGGCCGCTGAGGGCCACTGCAGCCCAGCAAGTCCGCTGTGGCCAGACGGGCCGAGGACTCCTGCACCTGGGCTCCCCATCATGGGGGGATGAGAAGTGGCCCATCAGCAGGAGGCGGACACACCCAGGGTGACAGAGGACAAGAGCGAGATGCCACGCGGCGTGGTTTCTTTGGTACGAAAGCACATGACCGGGCGCAGCCATGTGGAAGCTGGGTGGGAGGCTCCTGTGTTCCCACGTCAGGCTGGTTCCCGGGCACGGAGGGCAGGTGAGAGGCGCTCCCAGCGGGATTGGCTGTATTTCCTGTCTCATAATGAAGAGAGAGGTGGGAAGCCGCTATGGCCAAGGTGTAACCTTTGTTAAATCCAAGGCGGGAGGTTCGTGAGGGTTAGAGGGGCAGGTGCTGGGCTTGTCTGTGTTTTGGGGGAGTTCCCAGTAAACACAAAAGAATTGGCAAAAAATGTTTGCGCCTCAGAGAGTCATGAACACCTGTCCCCTCTGGGCTGATGAAAGCTTTTGATGGATCATGAGTCACCTTCATCTTTTTTACAAACACACAACAGGCGACGTGTAATGATACTCCAGGACAGCCGCTGTGAATAATAATTCTTCTTTCTAAAGGAAAGACGAAGGCAGGAATGAAGGTGAGCGGGAGCAGGCAGGTAGGAAGAGAGAGGAGGAGGAAACACCTGATACATTTTATTTAGTTGTTCATCTTGGCTGTTCCCACTGGTCCTGGGACGCAAACCCAGGACCTCGGCGGACTGCACCCGACTGCCACTCCTCCAGGGCGCGCCTAGTTCTAAAGGCAGTTTTCTCAAGAGCGGAGGAAAAACCAGAATGGTGAGTGGAATGTGCTCGATCCAGATGTGGATTTACTATGATGCAGACCTTAAACCTGTATGACGGGATGCACTGTTCCTTCAGTACGATTCCTGTAACACAACAGAATAATAAAACAAATAAATAGGGGAACTTTCTCAAACCCGCTAAGAGTGAACGAAAGACTTCTCGACTTTGTGTTAAGATGCTTTGCTTGCAGTGGGGTGCGTGGTGGGTGCACCCCCCCAAAGGTATGTCCTTGTTCAAATGCTGGTGACTGCGCGGTGATCTGCTTTGAGGAGTCTTTTCCAATGTTAAGTTAAGGTCCTTGGGATCAGATCACCCTGGATTATGAGGGTGATGCCTGAACCCCATGACGAATGTCTTTCTTAGAGACAAAAGAGGAGACGCAGACTCACAGAGAAGAAGCCATGTCACCACAGAGGCAGAGACGGTGTGATGTGGCCACCGGCCAGAGAACACTGGGGTCCCCGGAGCAGAAGGCGGCGGGAAGTGTTCTCCCCGGGGCCCTCAGCGGCAGCAGGCATATAACACTCGGATTTTGAGCTTCTGGGATCCCCATGAAGACAGAATAGATTCCTTTGGTTTTTAAGTCACCAAGTTTGTGGCACTTTGTCACGGAAGCCCCAGGAGACAACGACAGAAGCGCAGGGCCTGGCGGACCTGCTCAGGGAAGGCTGGCCGTCACATGTGCCGTTCTGCATTGTTCCACGGCTGCTGCCACGTGGGCAGGACGGTCAGGCTACCACGGCCTGTCCCACAGGACGCCGCTTTGTGCCCCACTGCTTCACGTAATGTTGAGGAGAAAGACCTCACTCCCGGCCGGGCCGCCGTCTGTGCAGGATTTGCATCCTCCTGCGTCTGCGAGGTTTCTCCAGGTCCTGGGGTTCCTTCCACATCCCAGGTGTGTTCACCCAGGTGTGACGGCGTCTGGTGAGTGTGGGCGGGGTGATGGAGCCCAGGGCTGGTGGGAGCTGGATCAGCAGCTGAGACCCTGCACTGGAGTTGGCGGGCGGAAAAATAACTGAATCCCAATGCCCGTTTCACACGAGGAGTGTTTGGGGCTTTATTGAGAAGCTTGGCGATGCCGCTGTGGCCCACATTATGCCGCCAGAAGCTAACTCTTGTTTGTCTCAGTTTCGCCTGTGCTTGTTGGTTTTGTGCTTCACTCGAAGTCGCAGTTTCCAGAACCATTGACGACATTAAGCGAGGAGGTCCTCACACATTCAGCCCCCCGGTGCTCCAGGCACAGGCTGGGTCCTGGGGAAACAGCAGACAGCAAACCCGGAGGAGGCCCCACGTGCCCCTGCACCTCCCCAGCTTCTCTGCCCGCCCAGAAATGACGGGCACGCCCTCAGTGTTCTCTGTCGCCTGCTTAGACGATGTCGGATTTCCTCCTTAAATCCTAAAAACCTGGCACAGTGCCAGCACAGGACGGCTAATGAGCACACAGCCTCAGGGTGGCCCCCACGAGCAAACCCCAGCATGACCACGTCCCTGCCTCCTGATGGTGGATGAGTCTCTCCTGGACCTCCACTACCCCATCTGTAAAATGGGGAGAAGAGAGCCACTCCCGCATGGATGGTTCTGAGGGTCCCTGAGAGGGTCATGCGAGGCTTCTCACATGAATGGCCAGCCTCTTCCATCGGTGTCGAAGAGACTGGGCGACCCGGCCTCCAGATCTTTCCTGGACCAGCACGCAAAGCTGACGCTATAAATTCTTTCGCCCTCAGGTCCTGCAGGGGAACAGGACCTGGGGTGGGAGGGCAGGTGTGGGGTGTATCAGACGTGGCTCTTTTTGGCAGCAGCATGGGGTGCTGGCTGGCTGACAGCAGGGCCATCTTGTCCATGCTCTGGGTCATGGCACCTGGCATCACCGCAGGGAACTGCCCACACCCCAGCATCCCCCTAATGTGGTAAGAAGGGCCACAGCCAGTGGGACACAGAGACCGCCATCCGCTGCCCGCCACTTTGCCTACTGATGTGGGAGAAGCCGGGCTCTGGAAAACATCAAAAGCAGAGCTGGAGCCTGTGAGAGGCGACTGGGGAGCCCCGAGGGGGAGCGGCCGGCGGCCTCGTTAGCGCTGACCCTGGCACCCGGCGCTCCTGACGGATGGGGTTCGGGCAGGACAGGCCCCAGGGGAGCAGCAGGCCTATCCATTATGGACCCATCAGCGCCTCCAAGCCCTGCATACTCAGAGTGCCACGGACCTCGGGCCGGGAATAAATCTCTGTCTGGGCCGCCAAGAGCTGAGAGGGAAGAAAAGGCAAAACATGAAAAATGTCTCCTCTCTGGCTCTGGCAACAAAGCCATGGAGGAGGAAGGAGCGAGTGGGAGTGTGGGGAGTTGGGAGGTAATGGAGCAGGAGCAGCTGGTTGCGGGGGTCCCAGAGAGGCTGGATTTCCCAGGGAAGGAATGGGGAGGGCAGGGCCCTCCACACCTCCTCTCCCAGATGCATCTCCCTGCCGGGGCCCTGTCAACAAAACTCCCTCCAGGTCCAGGTCCTAGGAAGCAGGCTGGCTACCAGGAGAAGGGACACCTGCTGGGCCCGGTTTGCGTCGTCCCCAGACCGCGGCAGAGGGAGCCCTGACCAGCAGTGATGTACATGCAGACCTGGGGGACACCTCCCCCTCTGTGAGAATCCTCCCGGCACTAGGTGCAAGGGTCCCCGGGCAAAGTGCCCAGACTTGAGACCACCTGTGACCTCTTGCTCACGGACGTAACCCCGCATCTCGGCTTCCTCGTGCCAGGCTGCAAGAGGGTGGGCAGAGTTACTCTCTGGAAAGGTGGCGGCTGCTGCGTGAAGGACCAGGAGGCCTGCCCACTGGTGGATGGGGCTCCAGATGAGAAACGGCTTCCCCGACCTGGGCCCGACCCTGCCTGCTGGAAGAGGTCGTCTTCACAGACGACTGCTCCTGACAGCAGTTTCTAGAAGGAGGACACGGCTCAAATCCTGGTGCTTCGGCAAGTGACTCCCCGAGCCTCGTCATTCCCATCTATAAAGTGGGGATAGTTGCCTCTACTTGGTAGACTTGTGAGGAGTGAATGAAATGGTCACCAGGCAGAAAATGGGGACCCAAACCTAGCCCTCCAGCAAAACTGAGGGCTCTGTGACATTCAACTAAGTTGCAGATACTCTAACCCTGGGAGACACACTGTGCGCTGAACCGGTTTTCTTCACTGAGGCAAGAGGGCTTGGATGGGCCTGACCGGCAAGCCACTGCCACTGCCCCTGCTGGGGCCACCCTGTCTGCAGTCACCAGTGGCTGCCAATCCCTCCCTCACCCACGTCCCCCCGCACGTGGACTCTGTCTGCATCATCTCTGTGGCCCCTCCAGTCAGGGAAGGGGGCCTGAGACAGGAACTCTCCCATTCCTTGGCGCCCCTCGGTAGTAACCTCATTTCCTTTCATCGGCACCCCTGCGCTCGAGGTTTGGTCTTTGGGGGCACGGACAGCAGACCTGGGTCTAGTAACAAAACGATGCATGGAAAGTACTTGCTGCTGTACCCCTGCTGCTTAGTGAGGGCTGGCAGTGGTAGCCATGAAGACTGTATCCCCATACACACACGCCCGCCTCTGTTCTCTGAAACCCCCTGGCAAAGCCCCCCATGCCTTGACCTCATCCCAGGGCTTCAGAGAGTTGAGAACGATCTGTGCCTTTTTGCGTCCAGCAAGGAAGACCTCTTTTTTTGCCGTGTTCTTTGCACACCTCCCTCCCACCCACCATCCCGATGTCTCACCTCTGAATTCTCCCCTAACTATGGAAATGAATATATATAGGATCCTCATATTTATTTTTAACTGGAGGCTACAAATATGACCCGAGCAGCGGGAGAGAGGAGAAAGATCACCTCCCTTGTTCTGAACTTGCTACCTCTAATAACGTGGCCAAAGAGCACAGCGTGGTAACACCACCACGAAGCTGATTCATTACAGCGATCGGGGTAACAAGAGTCTATTCAATGACAGCAGGCTTTACCAGCCCTTTTCCGGGCTTCATACACACTATCTTGCACTTCAGTACCACTGTCTCAAAGCCTTCACAGACCCTGGACCAATTTCTTAAATATTTCCAGCAAAAATGTACTGAGTGCCTACATTGTGCCAGGCTCTGATGATACGGCCACTGAGAACGGACCTTGTCCAGGGCCCGAGCACCCAGCGAGAAGACTGGTGGAACCCAGTGACTCTAATTACCACGGGACTCAGGCCAGGGAGGGCCAGGCAGGGACAGTTGCGTTGGCTCCAGAGGCGCCGCTGTCTTTGAGAGCTCTGCCTGCTCCCTCTTGTGGTCTGCCTGGTTTCATTCAGCCTCGTCCCCGATCAATCTGCAGACACTCTGAGATCCCTGGGACAGCTGCCGCGGAAGGGGCTTATGATTATTTTATGGGAGTTTGGGTGGGTGGCTTGGATTTTGGCCGTCTGCTCCCGAGAAACAAAATAACCCAGCGTGATTGATGGGCCCATTGTAAATTTGTAAAATAAATCAGTTTGGCAGAGAGATTCAAAAAACCTGTCAGGCAGCAAACATTCTTTAACAGGCTGTAAAATTTCCTCCATCCTTCACATTTGTCAATGTCAGGCTGACGACGCATCTGAAAGCTGGGCGAGCGGCAGCCACAGACAGCCGGCTGGGTGGCAGCGTTTCCTACCTTCCTTAGGGTTCTTATTTTTTCCACGGGCTCAGCAACGCTTTCAGCAGCGGCCTGGAGGGGCTCCAGTCTACACTAATTGGTGGGTGAAGGAAGGTTCTATCAAAGTCATTCAGTGCTGCAGGCTCCCTCTTCAAATTCCAATGTGGCCGTTTGTCTTTTTTCCAAGGGCCTCTTTAGAAAAGCAGTGTGGTCAGCTCCGGGGACTCTGGGTCGGGGGAGCAAAAGCCAGCCGGGCGCACTCGGGGCAGTGAAGCTTCTGGAAGCCCTCAGGAGTCTGATTAGTGGAAGTGGGGAGCCACAGAAGGGGAGGGACGGGACACAGGCCTCATTCACTCAGGGGGAGGTTCACCCACTCTTTGCATGTGTTCAGATGAAGTTTAATGTTTAAGAAAAATCCAGACAGGATGGCCTCACACCCCAGCATCCTGTTGCACACCCCTCTTGTGCAGAAGAAGAACAGATGGCGTCTCCACCCATGTCACCTCCATCCTGGTGCTTGTTGGAGATGCAGACCAGTGTCATGGTCACCTCTGCAGTGTTCAATCCAGACGAACCCCCATTCTGCCACAGAGCAGCCCCGGGCGAATGACTTGACCTCTCCGACCCTCTGTCTCTTCTTCTATAAGATGAGGATGTGATTCCAATCTTGTGCTCGCTGAGCTGCTTTGCATTTTTCAAGGGCAGATGCATGTGAGGCACGCAGTACCATGTCTGATCCGTGAGTTAACAATGACGCACAGCTGTCCTTATTAGCTCCAGGCAGGGTGCATCCACCTTGCGCCCGGCCCACGTCAGGTACGGGGCGGCGGGCGGCTGTTTGCTCAGTGACTGAGCGACAGATCTGCTGCTGGCATCCTTGCCTGCATGTGATGTGGGGCTCCCGGGCAGGGCGTGGCAGAGCCCTGGCATCCAGGATCTGCCGGGAGCCCCAGCTGCTGCCCAGCTCTCTCTGCTCCCGCCTTCCCTGCCACCCGTGACTCATGGTAATCAGCGACGCTGGACCAATTAGGAGCAGCAACAATTAAGATGTTCTGGGGGCATGTGAACATTGGCAAACACGCATTAAAGCGCATCAATAATTAAGTGCTCCTTTAATAGTTACATTTCTGGCCTCCAGACATATCTATTTATGAACCCTGGGTCTCAGCTTGCTTTGAGAGCTATGCTATGCCCTTGCCGGCTGGTAATGCGAATTAAACACTCTTCCCTGACTTGAATTCTGAGATTTGACAGTGAAACGGAAGGGTGAGAACACACGGCTCGTCCCAGCTGCCTGATCCTCGAGGCGTGGCCTTCGAAGCCAGCCGGGCGGGGCTCCAGGCTCTGCCGCAGTGTGGCCTCCAGTCGGGTCTGGGCAGGATCCTCCCTGCCTCGTAAGATTGCTGCCAGGATTAGCAATGACGTGTGCAAAACGCCTGCCACGCGTAAGCTCTATTCCCAGCTTTGCGAGTAGCGGTCACTACCATTCTCAGAGGACGGAGAGAGGGGCAGTGAGTGGCCGGGGGTCAAGATGACCAGTGTACACCAGCAGTCTGTGCTTATGGGGACCAGGCTGAGTGAGGGTGCAGATACACAGAAACGCCGCTGCCTCGCAGCCGGGTGTGGAGCCCAGCAGGAGGGCGCCCGCGAGTGACCGGGGCTTCTGAATCCGAGTCCCTCAGAGAAGCAGGAAATCCAGGCTCTGCAGGAAATCTGACTTCTTTTATGTGGCAAGTCACTCGGGCTTTTTTTTAGATCTCTGCGCAGTCAAACACTTCTGTAGGTGACTTGACTGTGATCCCTCAGGTGACACCGTGCCCATCGCCGCGCGTCCTGTTAGCCGCACAGGCTGGCGGACGGACACGCGCCTCCCAGCCGAGTGAGTCTGCAGCGGGTGGGAAGCACGCGGGCTGGCTGGGCACGAGGGCCTGGGTCCCGCTGGTCCTGGGAGCCGAGAGGACCGGTGGCTGGAGGAGGCGCCGCCTGAGTCTGTCCATCACACACACTGTTTTCACGGTGCAGCAAGGAGGAAGGCGAGCAGGCGGGCAGGGAGAGAGGAGGGAGCGGCACTGACTTCCTTCACTTAGTTGTTCATCTTGGCTGTTCCTCCCCGGTCCTGGGTCTTAAAACCCAGGTCCTCGGGATGGACGTGGACTGCGTCCAGTGCCCTTGCCTGCTGGACCACCAGGGTGTGTCTCTCTTTATTTTTCTTAAAGGAAAAGGGCAGGCAGGAATGAAGGTGAGCAGGCAGGCAGGAAGAGAAAGGAAGAAGCACTTTATCTTATTTAGTTTTTCCTCTTGGTTGTCCCCCCAGCTCCAGGACACAGACCCAGGTCGTGGGATGTGCATGACAGCACCAGTGGACTTAACTGTTACTCCACCGGCCCGTGCCCCATCGTAAACTCTCAAGAGGCCAGAGAAAGGATATTGGGGGGCTGGATGGGGGGAGAGCCGTGGTTAGAACTTTTTTGAATTAATTTTTAAAAATGTTTGCACAGTAAAATAAAGTCATGTGTAGAGGTTCCCCATTCCTCATATATGTCATGTGGTCCGAATTTTATCTCACATGGTGGTTTCAGTGCCCACTACCTCTTCTGATCAGCTTTGAGGGAGTTTCCAGGTGACTCAGAGGTGAGACTTTTTTTAATGAAACACATGGTAGTTATGAACACAGCAGTCGTTTGCTTCTTTGCTTATTTATTTATTGGAGTCAATCACCCCCAACCCCTCCTGGGTAGTTGGTGTCATGTGCTTTTAAAGCACAGAAATAAATACAGCCGAGACCTGTGAAAGGTGACCATGTGCAAGTGGCGGCCGGCAACTTTGAGGTCACCCCCGTGGCGGAGCGGGCGACGGTCTGCCAGCTCTTCCTGGCCGCTGGGCTGTCGGGCTGGGGTGTGCGGGCCGGCTGGCCATGTCCGTAAAAGCTTTTCCAGCAGCCATTTAACCTCCATTTACAGAGAAATAAAGCGAAATTGATGCTGATTTGGGCCTGCTTTGGGGGATATTTTCGTTCCATAAAAGCCTTTTTGTTTGCAATTTGCTGAGCGGCCCTGCCACCTCAGAAGGGGCCGCCGTCGGTCATGATGAAGCTTTATGGCCACGGTATTTGCAGCTAACAGCAACCTAATGCGGCATTTTCATTTCTGCGCAATTAATGTTAACGTCTACTACGAAAATTGTCATTAAATACCATTTTAAAATCCATTCGATTTGCATATGCAAAGCCCATTTACCATCACAGTGGATCCCGCAGGCGGTTCATCATGTCCTTTGCCTGGAATTGTAGCCGCTAGGTTTTATAGCAGTTGACGACTGTAGACTGAAAGCCACATGATAATGGATGTCCTTTCTGAGCGCACCTGACTTCAGCTTTTCCATTTGTAAGTGGGAGGAAAATGCAGCCTTGGGAGCAGAAGCGGCCAGTTTTCAGGCGGCGGCTCGTCCCCAGGAGGCAGAGCGCTGGGACAGAGTCCCCCAGCCTGGCTCTTGTCTGCTGACCGCCGGCTGTGTGACTGTGGGCAAGTGTCTCCACCTCTCAGAACTTCCATTTTCCTGTTTTAAGGAAGAGCTACAAACTAGGTGACTGCCAATGCCCTGTTTGTTCTAGTCTTTTCTTTTTGCTCCCGTGGCCCTGGGTCTTGAACACACACGCACACACACGCAGACACACACACACACACACACACACACATTGAAATATAATCAGCCCAGGCTGAGCGTCCAGGTCAAGTCGTGCTGCGAAGAAGTTGTGTGAATTTGATCAGGTTTGCAGAAGGCCAAGGTCAAGTCTTAGAGATGGACATACCCTGAGAACCCCGGGATGTGACAACTGCTGCAAGTCACTTTACGGATGAGAAAATGGGAACCCTGGGACAGGGAGAGTTGGGGCAGAGCTGGGAATAGTACCCCAGACTCACTCCAGGACAGGGTACCTTGGGGACACCATGCTCTTTCTGAGATGTGGGTGACCAGCGTGGATCAGTCTAATAACTGCCTCCGTCCCTCTGAGCTCAGGGCAGGCAGCAAGGGCAGGCCAGGGGAGGCACAGGCTGAAGGGCCTGAAGAAGAAGAGAGCAGGGGCTATTGGGAGATGCCGAACCCTCCCCTGGGGGACACCCAGGCTTCCGGGGACTGACAGGGAGCATAATTGCAAAAGTGGGGAAGGACAGCATACGGATGATGAGTGAACCCAGCCCAGAAGGGCTTCTAATGTCGCATTCCAGACCTCGAGGGCTGGGGACCAGAAACGCATTTCTGCTGAGAGCAACCTGTCTCGTATGCAGGCCCTGGGAGGAGGAAGACTTAGCAAAGAGATGATGCTGAGCTGAGCTCAGAAGGAGTAGGTTTGGCTGAGTAGGATGGTGAGAAAAGACAAAGGGAAAAGCATACAAAAGACGGTGACATACGTGGTGAAGACCGTGTGGAGGGTCCTCAGGAATTCAGCTGAACTAAACTCTAGGTCTATACCTGGAAGAACTGGAAGCAGGGACTCGGAGACTTGTGTCCCCCACCCCCACACGCATAGCAGCATCATGCATAACAGACAAAGGCGGAGACGCCCCCAAGTGCCTACCCAGGGATGGAGGTGGGGACACCCACCGCGTGGTGCAGAGGTGCAGTGAGCGTCATTCCACAAGACACAGGCAGATGAAACCCACCAGAGACCACAGCATCCTACGATTCCATGAGGCCGAGCAGTCGGATGCTTAGGGACAGAAAGGCGAACCCTGTTTGCCAGAAGCTGGGGTGGAGATGGGAGGAGGACGGAGGTAGTGTTTTGTGGGAACAGTGCTTCAGTTTGGGGAAATGAAAAAGTTCTCGATATGGCGGGAGGCGATGGTTGCACGACAGCGTGAATGTACTCAATGTCACTGGTCTGCACACTCAAAACGATAAATCTTATGTGTATTAAAACACACACACATAGACTAGAAAAAAAAACCCAAACACAAAGAAGGCAACTAGTCCAGGGACTGTGAGACGGGGAGTGGGAAGACAGGCTGGGGACACATTGTCAGTGGTCTTGAAAGGGGCTTGGGGCAGCCAGGCTGGCTGAGAGATCTTTTTGCAATTTTTTGTACAGTGTGATATGCAAACCTTATTGATTTTTGTGATGGTGACAAATGTATGCTGTGATACGTACCTCCGGGTTAGAAAGCCGTGTAGTGGACATTCGCGGCCTGTTTTGCTCTGTTCTCCTTCTGGGAACTGAACATTCCCACCATTAGCCCCTGCGGATTGTGGGGCCGGTGTCTAACCACACCCCTCCAAGGAGGGGCAAGGGATCAAACCAGGCCAATCGGGGCGTTGGACTCCTCCCGCAGGCGCAACATGTGACCCAGACATGTGACCCAGAACCTGCCAATCAGTGTACGTCAGGAACTCTGCTTGTCGTGGTTGGTTTAGGTCAGGGCGGCTCTGAAGTTGGACCCCAGAATCTCAGTCTCAAGACTTTGGGACTCTGATATCAGTCTTCCCACCGGGGCCACTAAGAAAAAGACATTTGGCCATGGGAGGAAGAAGCTTGTCAGAGATGGAGCAGAGCTGAAAAGCAGGGGTTGCCCCGCTGTGGCGCCAGCGGCTGCCGGCCCACAGACTTGGGTTTGAGACCCAGGACACAGGCAAAAAAACAAAAACCAAAACCAAATGAAGGAGTTTCTTCTTTCTGTCAGTCACGCCTTCCCTCCCTTCTTAAAAAAAAACAAAACAAAACTGGGAAGCACAACCAAGACATGGAGGACCGGAGCAGCTGCTGCTGATGTTCCTAGATACAGCCATGCCTGAAGCCCTCCCCCTGCCTTTTCAATCTTGTGAGCCAGTAAATTCCCCTTAAAAATAAAAGGCAGCTTGAGTTGAGTTTGATTAACTCAATCACATTCTACTTTTAAAGAATGCCCCACATGCCAGGGTTGGAAAAGGGGTCACCTATCTGCCTCTTGAACCACCCACTGTGACCAAATTTTGGGAAGTACCCTCACTGGCCTGACTTGACTCACTCGCCCTGTCTGAAGTCAGTTCCCCCGTGTGGTTGTTCCCCAGCGTGATGCCTGAGCCTCCTCTTGCCCGGGGTGAGGACGGAGCCCTGGGTGCCGGCACCCTTACCGTGACCGGATCCCAAACGTCATATCCGGAGGCAGTGAGGGCGGCTCCTTCTTGAAGCGCCGGTCATCCTGGTCACTGACGTGAATGTCCCTGAGCAGGCGGTAGAGGCAATTCTCCCGGGCTGTCACCAGGCCAGCTTTCACTGCCGCACGGTTCCTGGCGATGTAATTCCGGGTCAGCTCGTGGGGGCAGGTGGGCTGCTGCTTAAACACGTTCCAGTGTCCAATGGCTGAGGGCGGGGAGAGACCCCGTGGGGCGGTCAGTCAGCGAGGGAACGAGCCCATGGACCCGCTGAGAAGACATGGGAGCGCTTGGCCTTCTGCCTTCCATAAACAGAGCCCGCTGTGTGACAGCCCTGCTTGGAACCCTGGGAAGAGGGGCTCAGGGTCCACAGAGATTCCAGAGGGCACCTGAGCAACCTTCATAGCAAAGGCTCACTTGGACTTGACCTCTGTGCCGTCAGAGGGTCGGTCCTGAGCCCGTGCTGGGCCGGCCCATGAACAGTGCACGGCCGGACAGTTTCTTGCCCGGGAATAAGGTTCCACACTGATGCGAGTCCCTGCTGCTTCCCTGACACCCCAGAACTGCACCCTGCAGGTCCTGCCCACCTCGGCCAAGCCCAGGCCTGCTTTGCACCAGGATGGTGCAAATGGGGCAGGCCATTTGGCTCTTTTTCTGGACTGTGGCTACTGCCAAGCGACCAGGCTAGGACAGCAGGACAGAGTGCAGGCCCCTGACGCCCCAAAGCACGCTTGCTCACCTTCGGGGACCCCGCCATCCAGTCCCCGGACGTACAGTCCATAGCTGAAGTCAAGTCCGGGCAGGCTGCAGCTTCTTTCCCGCGGCTTTCCGAGCTCAGGCTGTCAGGACAAAGGACGGAGAGCAGAGGTGAGGCGTGGAATCTCAGACATAGAGACAATGCGGCAACGGCATCACGGGTGCCTGCTCTGCCCCGGGCTGCACGGCTCACCTTCAGGGGTCTGGGTGGGTGACAAAGCCCTCCCTCAGGAGCGCGGAGAAGCCTGACCATGTGCCCCAGCTGAGGGGACAGGAGAGCAGATGCGGAGGCCCTGGGGGAGTGTGGTCCATGCCCAACCCCTGGACCTGGAGGAGGGGCTACTGGAGGAGGAGGCGCCTCTGTCCCGGTGGAGAAGGAAACCTGTGTCGCATGAGGTCGGGACTTCCTCCTGGAACCCTCACCTGGAGGTGGGATACCGTGACAGGGCCCGCTGTCGCCCCCTCAGTGGCTGGACAGCTGTTTCACCCTCTGAGCCTCTGGGGAACTCTTCTGTGACCCGCCCCAGAAGAGGGTCGTAGGCATGAAATGGTTTGATTTCAGCCACGTGAACCCGCCCACTTTATAGATAGGCAAACAGAGACCTGGGGGTGGAGTCTTAGCCAGGCTCTGCAGGGATGAGCTGGGCTTCAGAGCAGGAGTGTCTGGCCTTCAGGCAGGTGCTCTTAGTGGCTTTGCTACACTGTTTCTCTTGACACCAGCATCTCCTGAGGCCACAGGTCCTACACTGTGTGGAACTCAGACTGTCATCTTCATCACGGGGGTGCTCCTCTGAGCTCTGAGTTGGCTGCAGATACAGTCTCTCACTCACTCCGTCCCCTTGACCACATGCGGCAGGTCCTATTACTGTCCCCACTGCTCAGATGGGGCAACCAAGGCACAGAGAGGCCTAAAAAGTTGCACAAGGAAACACAGGAGGAAGGGGCAGTACTGGGGCATGAGCGGTCTGCCTCCCTCAACTCATCCGCGTCTCCACAATGGCTTCTCGCTTTGGAACGTACCCTCCCTTGGGCTGGCATTGGCCCTGCACCTACCAAGCCTCCACCTCTGCAACTTCGCCCCACAACAACCCCATGTCCTAAGGTTTAGGGGCACACAGCCCGTACCCAGCCCCCTCGGGGCCCCCAGGTATGCCCTTTGCCCCTGGCCTGCCCTTTTCCTGGGCCCCATTCTTCAAGCTCTTTGCACCCCTCAGACTCACAGAGGCCTCTCCCTCATCTGGCTCCAGTAAACTCTTAGAGCTTAAAACTTTCTGTGAATTTTCATTTTCTGTGAATGCACATGGCATGCCAGTCTGCTGCTGGAGCCATGACTTCTACGATCTTCTTTTTTCTGGAGACCCAAAGCAGGTGCACAATAAATGCCTTCAATTAAAAATACCTTCCTCCACGTGCCCTGATGGAGCAGCAGTTGGGTCATTTGCCTCCTAAGGAGCAAGTCACATAGCCCTGGATGCGAGTCCTGGGCCTGGGGGAAGCAACCAGGGTGAACAACTAAATACAAATAAATAAAATGCTTCTTTCTTCCTTCTCTCTCTTCCTGCCTGCCTGCCTACTTGCTTTCATTCCTGCCTGCATCTTTCCTTAAAAAACAAAACAAAACAAAAAATTTTTTAAAAAAAACCCTTCCTCCAGGAAGTCCTCCCAGACTGCCTCTAGTCCAGACAAGCATCCTTGTCATTTGAGCTCCCCTTCAGGGCTCTTTCAGAATTACATGGTGGGACCCGCCCCTGCACGAAGGGGCCGTGACACCAGGACATTCTGTGAAGTACCAGTCACACAGGCTACACAGTGTATGGTTTCCTGTCCATGTACTGTCTCAGACAGGCAAGCCCATAGAGACAGAAAGTAGATTTGTGCCACGGCTGGGAGGGGGAGGGGGTGGGATGGAATGATTGGGGGTGACGGCCCAAGGGTGCAGGGTTTCTTTGGGGGAGGGATAATGAACGTGTCCTAGAGTTGATTGTGGGGTGGCGGCACAGCCCTGTGACGATACTGAAAGCCATCGTCAGACACTTGAAATGGGTGAGTCCCTGGGTATGTGAATGATCTCTCAGTCAAGGCATTAAAAATGAAAGTAGCGTCATTAAGTCGTTAACTGCATAACGATCAATTTAATGCCTGTCTCCCCCGGTAGACTGTGCCCTGCATCTTTCATTATTTATTTATTCTAAGGTTAATTTAAAAGGAAAAGAAAACGAGGTTGTATGTTGTAGGGCGGTGTTAGGTTCACAGTCGAACTGAGATGAAACTCCTGAGATCCCTGCCTGCCCCTCCTCCTGGCCGGTCTTTATTTCCACCCCTTTTTCCAGGGCCCTGCCTAGATTAGATGCCAGTAAGTAGAAGATGAATGAATGAACGAACGGACGGATAAAATGCCTACGGGGAGATCCTATCAGCAATTTTCTCTCTTTCGCCCCTGCTTCCACAGCTTTTCCAGTCTGCGCTTCAGCCGCCGGAGCCAGAGTGGGGCCAGCACCTCCTTTCTACTTGGTGACTGATCCTCTTTCTCCCTCCTCCATCTCCGACTCCGGGCCTGACTTCCCTTGAGAGCAGCCAGAACTGAGTTCCAGGCGGGCCCACCGGCCGGTGGTTTTTATTTTGAATTTCTTCCACACGACTCTCTCGGAACTGCAGACAAAGCTCTGGCTTCTCATTTGTTTATGAAAATGATCCATTTCTCCAGTGACTGCTGCCGGGGAAGTTAATTAAAATGTGACTTCTCTGGGAGAGGCCCCACCTCCCTCAGGGCAGGTGCAGGTGGGCAGACTTCCAGCTGGCAAAGCAAAGACAGACGCTGGACTCGAGCTGGCTGCTGCTCTGTGGGGGCGGGGAGGATGGGTCCACTGGCAGGTGTCCGGTCTCTGTGCTGGTTGGTAGGACTCAGCAACGGGCAAATGTCCAGGAGCTTTGGGTGGCAAAGATGATCCTGACAGGAGGGCCACTCATTCTTTCATTCTGCAAATATTTATTCCGCACCTATTCTGCACCAAGCCCTGGGGAGTCCTGAGGTGAGCAAAGCAGACAATAGCCCAGCCCTCAAGAAAGTCACTGTCTTACACAAGAGACAATGGAACAAGCAGCAGCAGTTAAGAGCACCAGGGCACTTGGCTGGGGAGACACAGAATACCCCTAACCCTAAGGCTCTGTGAGTCCACGGGTGAGAGGAAATACAGCTATCTGACAAAGGGTGTGTCCACCATATATAAAGAGTGGTTAAAAATCAATAAGAGGCAGGAACACCTTTAGATAAGTAAACAAAAGACTTGAATAGGTCCTTCATTAAGCAGACATCTGCGTGACAGAGACCCATACAAGTTACTCAACCTCTGGGAAAAGCAAAGTAAGGACCCAGTGCTGTAGGTGAAGCTGGGGATCCTTTGAGTACTAGTGCACATTGTGGGAGCACGAACCGGTCCAACCACAGTGGAAAAGAGGTGAGCAGTCTCTATTAAAGTGAAACACATGTCTGTCTGACAACCCAACAACTCCCTCCGGGACACCCAAGAGAAATGAGTGTCCGGCTCCACCCAAAGCTGTGCCTGAGAGCAGCTCAGGGTGTGACAGCTCAGTACCGAACACCACAAATGGCCACTGCAGGTGGGTAGAGATGTGGGCTCACTCTGCCTCCAGGGCTCTACGGCAGTGGCTCCCAGTCGGGGTGCAGTGCCCCCAGCAGGCCATGTGCAGACACACTAAAGGGGTGTCACAACTCAGGAGGTGTCACCCAAGCATAACGACGAATCCCCCTTTTCTGCATACTTGAGAGCCTTTCTTAGCGCAGTCCTCTGATGAGCACCTGCTCTTTCGTTATGTCACTTCCAGAAGCAGGAACCCCAAGATGCCCACATGTCCTCGGGGAGCCGAAGCTGGACATCTGCGCGAACCAGCCAGGTAACGTCACCACAAGAAGAGAGACAGACGGGACTTCCTGGGGCCGAGCTGAGCAATCCCCGCCCTCCCATGACCTTAACCAACCTGCGCTCGTTAACACGGCATCACCCCTCAACCAGGACGAATGCATGTCCGATGATGCAGTGGGTGGGTCACCCCTTCCCAGAGCCCTCCGGCACCTCTCGGAACGCTGACCTAGGGGGAGAGTCCTCTCCACCCAAGTCCCTCTCCTGAACGCCTTCCTGCACCACCACTAGGTAGTTTTTATTTCATTCATTTTTAATGTATTATTTTTAATTGTAGTAACTTTTATTTCGCACATTAAAGTAAATGCCTATGTGTAGTCCCCCCTATGTGCAGTCTCCCCATCCTCAGATCTATGTCACCACACCCTGCCCTCTACCACATCACCAAGTGTCCTCACCATGGTCCAGTGGGTTCCGCCACCTTGATCATTTATTTTTTAAAAGAAAGGTGCAGGCAGGAATGAAGACTAGTAGGTAGGCAGGCAGAAAAAGAGAGGAGGAAGAAGCTCTTTAATTTTATTTAGTTGTTCACACGGGCTGTTTCCCCTGGATGTGGAACTTGAACCCAGAGGCAAGTGGTCTGTGCTCCTTCGGAGGTAACTGACCCAACCACTGCTCCACCAGGGCACGCCACCACCTCCCGTTTATAAAATCCTTCCCCACCCCTTCCCTCACAAGATGCTCCCGTGTCCTTCTTGACCAATGAAATAAAGCTTTGCTCCTTACTCTCAGTTGTGATTTGGCTTCATTTAAGGGCTGATGGGAAACAGAACCTAAAATTTTCATGATCAATGACTTGGCAATGACAGATGCAGTAATAGAGAGTGATCTACCCTCCATCCAGTGTGCGGAAGCCGGGGGCGCAGCTAACATCCTACAAAGACCAGACGGCCCAACCCCAATCGCACAGAGCTGGGCCCACGTGCGGGTGGCGCTGAGGCTGAGGAAACTGGTCCTTCAGCAGAGGGCACGGCAGAACCTCAGTGCACAGCCACGCGGCCTCACACGAGTGTGGCGGAGGAGCCGGCCACGCAGGGGCTCAGGGCTGCAGGCAGGTGAGCTCGGATGCGGGCTGCGGAAGGCAGGAGGTGCAGGTGGTGGCTGAATGTGTTTCCCGACCTGATGGGGGCACCCTGCTGCCCCCTCCTTCAGAACCTGTCCGCCTGTGACAGCGGCCACATGTACAAAGAACCGGGGTCTGCACGTCCACGCGGGAGGTCCCCTTCATACAAGCACAATGGTGCCACTTAAAAACAGTCTGTAGTTCCCTGGATGTGCTCTGGACTGGGCCTCTGAGGCTGGGCTTCTCGTCCCGAAATCCCTGAGAAGGCGGAGCTGGCTTTCTGTCTGGACTTTTCCAGGCTGGAGGGCCACCCTGCTGAGCTAAGTAGAACGCCCCGAGAACCCAGTCGAGAAGCGGAGGCAGCCTCCCCTCCCTGTGGTAACCTGCCCCGGAAATCTCAGCTACGATGGGCCACCCAGGTCCGCCAGCCGCCTCGCCACGGGTCCCATGTTGGGGACGGACCTCCTCGGAGTAGTCTAACTGCACCGTCCATAGGGCGTCTGGCCCGGAGAGAGCTGCAGGACGCCTCCCTGAGCCTTCCCTCCATTTCATCGTCCCCACCTAACTCCCGCAGGAGCATGTCGTCCCAGGAGATTTAATCCTGCAGGTGCTCAGCCGTGGGTCTCAGCACCCCTTCGTGCACGTGTAAATGCCCCGGGGACGCAGGGAGTTCAACCAGGACCGGCTCCCCTGCCCAAGGAGAGGGCGAACTGGCCCAGCTGGTGCCGGTACCGCCAGATGCAGCAGTGCCTGTGATGATGGGGGCCGGGGCGGGCGGCGGTCACAACCGCTAATGCTTAAAGCAGCACGGTTACCGCTACCCACTTCCAGAGGAGGAAACAGAGGCCTTGTCCGCCCAAAGCCACACAGCTGCTGAGTGTCCGAGGTAGGACTGGAACCCACCTGCTGCCTATTAATGACCTGCTTGTCACTTAGCATAAACTGCCCGGGACCATCCCTGTGTTTTTGCTTTTTGTTTTTTGTTAGAGGAAGGAAGCAGGCAGGGATGAAGGCGAGCAGTCAGGCAGGGAGGAAGAGAGAAAGGGGGAAGCACTTTTATTTAGTTAGTTGTTCATTTTGGTTGTTCCCCCACCTAACCCACCCTGTTCCCGAGCCCGGGTCCGGGGCTCCCTGTGGACGCCACCGCAGACGCCACTGAGCCCCGAGGGCGCCCATCCGTGCGTTTCCACGCACAGGTCCGAGTTGGGCAGGTGAAATTTTGTTCCTGCAGAGCAGGTAACTCTTTGACTTGTTGGCCCTGCTCTGCCACGCACAGGACACAGGACAGCCATGTCGAGGGTCAGAGGAAAGTGGGCAGGAAAAGAAGACACTGATCTTAGGTTGGCATTTAGGGCCAGCTCCAGTGATGAAGCCAGGAAGGGGAGGGGCCCAGAGTCCCAGAGCGCTGCAGCCAGGGCAGGATGTCCTAGAACAGGATCCCTTAGGACCACTCCGCTTGCTTTTCTACAGGGGTAAAGAAAGAAGCGAGGTCCTCATGGAGCAGTGGTTAGGTCACTACCTCCAGCCAAGCACAGCCCACACACATCCCAAGAACCTGGGTTCGCGTCCTGTGCTCAGGGGGTGGGGACAACCAAGATGAACAACGAAATAAAAATAAAATAAAATGCATCTTCCTCCTCTCCCTGCCTGCCTGCCTGTCTTCATTCTTGCAGGCAGGCAGGCAGGCAGGAAGGAAGGAAGAAAGAAAGGAAGACAGGAAGGAAGGAAGGAAGACAGGAAGGAAGGAAGGAAGGAAGGAAGGAAGGAAGGAAGGAAGGAAGACAGGGAGGGAGGAAGGCAGGGAGGGAGGCAGGAAGGAGAAAGAGTGCTTACTAAGCATCTCCCACCGGCCCTGACTCCACTTGGCGGCCCCCTTTACTGAGAACTTACAATGTTCTGGGGGCTTTTAACGTGGACTCTGCCGACCTCACCGAGAGGTGAGTCTCCCATTTTGCAGACGGGAGAATCAAAGCAGGCTCACACCGCCTACAGCTACTCGGGCAGTCGGGAGAACTAGGGTCGTCTCGGCTCTCGGACCCAACTCTGCACAGCTCCGTGCAGCGACTCTGCAAGGGAGGCCACCTTCCGTCCCTGGACAGGTGGGAATGGAGCTCGGAGAGGGAAGGGCCTGAGAGCCCTTTCAGCGCTCAGATGCAAGCCTCCTTGCAATTCTCGTTTCTGATGGCTGAGTTCTGAGAGTCCTCAAGCAAAATCCTCCAGGTCTTTTAAGAAGCTCGCTTAGTTTTGCACAACAGGGAATTGTGAACTATTGGAAGCCATTCAAATATGGCCCAGAGCTGGAATCCCTTGTCATCGAGGTGTTAGAATCAAGGGGGGACGCGGCAGAAACCCCCCGCTCTGAGCCTGGTCACCCCGCCCTCCCCGGTAGCTCTCAGACGGTGCCTTTTTCCAGTTTCCTCTGTCACCAAGTGGCTTGGCTGGAATACGGCTCTAGGTGACAGCTGTCCCCATCAGCAGACAGCTTCATTAAACCTCATTAAGATGTCAACCCTCTCTGCCTTATTTCCCATCTCTCAGCTCTAATTAAAACCGTCTCGCTCTCCCGGTCCCAGGGGTCCTGCATTCTCTGGGTTCCTTCCTCATGGCGGTTCCTCGGAAGGACCGGAGCCTGGAAACCCACCCTGGGTGCGGCCGGACAGGCGGCCCCCCGGCCCACAGCCCCCTCGGAGCAGCCAGACACATTGTGAGCGCCGCTCCCACAAGTCGGGTCTGGGGGCATCTCCCGGGGCTGTTACCTGACGCTAAAGTCTTCGGAGATCCTGCCAGGAAGACCCCACTCCTGGAGCCTCAGCAAAGCCGTTTCCATTCAAGAGTAATCACTCCCCACCCAATACACTTTTATTTTTGAAGGAAAGATGCAGGCAGGAATGAACGCGAGCAGAGGCAGGCAGGGAGAGAGAGGAGGGAGCAGCATCTTCATTATTTTTTCTAGTTGCTTATCTTGTTTGCTCCTGCCGGCCCGGACACCCACCCAGGACCTTGGAGGTCCTGGATTACGCTCAACTGCTGCGCCACCAGGGCGCGCCTTAAAAATTCTTTGCAAGCCCCTATTCCCCAGCACAGGGGCAAAAATGGGTGAGACCACTGTTTCTTGAGTGGTCGTCACTGGACCTCACGCTGGACACAGGCCCAGCGGTCATGTCCGAGATGGTGGCTTTTCCATCTGGGGGCTCCAGGCCTGTGTTCTAGACCGAGGTAAGGCATTCACGCCAGAGGAGCAAGACCTCCATGAGAAATCACTCTCACTTGCTGGTAACCACATATAATGTAGCTCATTAACCCTCTAGCCTGCACTAAACTAAATGAATGTTTGTTTGACAATCGAAAAGCCTCTACTCACTTCCCTGCATCCCATTAAAGCACAGTTATGTGAAATCCCACAGTTATTGCCTGGTAGTTATTAAATAAATATCTGTACATGGCCGCACACTTGCATGCATATGCACACGCACACCGGCGCGCCCACGGAGAGGTAGTTCATGATTGTAAAACAACTTAAGATCCTCGAATGAAAAGCACAATATAAATGCAAATTGTGATCATGATTAGCATAGAGGATATTTATTTATTTCCATAATGAGAACCTCAGATAAACAATCACGTGAAATAAGGTGCATTATGCATCGAAGAACGCCGGCACCGTCTTAGAAGCCGACGTCTTTGCACGAGACGCGTGGTGTGAGTGGCGGTTGAAAATCGTCTGATGATACTGAAAGCCACACAGGAGAGACCACATTCATATATGATCAAAGGCATCGGAAATAATGTCAAGTGAAAAAAACAACAACAACCCACAGCAAGATCTGAAACACTCCGTGTATGACTGTTAGGGACACGTTAAAAAAATTCACTGAAAAATACGGGAAGGAAACAGCACAGCTGTCACTGTGAGGCTGGGTGTCGGTGGAGAGGGGCCTCTGGGGCTGGGAGTCTTGGGATTTGACCTTTATCACTTCCAGTATTAAAGTACACGTTTCTCTTGTTAGATACACCTGCCAGGGGTCAATGCGAGAAAGAGACTCAGAAGGTCCTTCTGTGTTGTTAGAGCCCAGGGACAGGCTTATAATGCGGTGACGTGGCGGCCGATGGGCAGGGGACAGGTACGGGCGGCGGCCATGGTGACTGTCACACAGAACTGAGTCTCGGAGCGCCCCAGTGGAGCAGTGGTTGGGTCCATTGCCTCCAGCAAAGCACAGTCCACACACATCTCAAGGACCCGGGTTCGCGTCCTGGGCCAGGGGAACAACCAAGATGTACAAGTAAGTAGCAAATAAATTAAGTGCTTCTTCCTCCTCTCTCTGCCTGCCTGCCTACTTGCCTTCATTCCTGCCTGCACTTTCCTTAAAAAAAAAAAAAAAAAGAGAGAGAGAACTGAGTGTGTGTGACAGCTCTGTCCCCTCCTGAGTGACCCCGGGCCAGACTCCTCATGTGTTGGTTCCTCGCCTGTTGCGTGGAGTCTGGCCCAGGACATGCGCCATAAACACTTCTTCTGAGTCTGCTGCTGTGGGTGAGCAGCTTCCGTTCCCCACCCTGGGACGTATCTCCAGGCCACCCTATTCGCCCCTGTCCACTGTCTGGTTCCCTGACCTCCCCAGGCGGCCGGGCTCCCCTGTGCTGCAGACCAGCTCGGGGACGGCAGCTGACGGATGGCCCGTGCCGTGTGAGGCGGTCACAGTGCTGGGGTCCCGGCGTTCCCTCCCCTCCCCCTCGACAGCTTGAAACCAGGTCCTTCATTTGCATTTACATGATCTCGCTGTGCAGCTTATGAGATCGAGAGATTTATTTGCTACTTAGCTTGATGTTTGATTACACCCGGAGAAGGCGGCGAGCTGCAAAGTGCGGCGCGGCGCCCGGGCCGGCGGCCTCTGGGGGCCGGTAACTCAACAGCAGGTTCCGGTGGATGAGGGGAAACGCAAGGCATTTTGAAAAAGGCCAGCATGAGAGGGTGGAAGGAACAAACACCCATGATTTGGATTAAAAAGAAAGAAGGAAGCGATCAAAGCTGGCTCAGTGTCATCTGAGATTATGCGCGGCCTGGCGTTCCTAGGAAGTGGCTCATTGTCTTGGAGAAGGGACTCCCAGAAACTTTTCCTTCTGGGGAACATCAGAAGCTCCTTCAAAAGAGAGGGCGCCCCCGGGACAGTGGGGAGAGCCCTTGGTGACGTGGTGGAGGGCAGGGTGTGTTGAAACATAACTAAGAAAGGGGGAACTTAGACATAGAAAATTATTTTAATATGCTGAATAATTACTACAATAAGTAAAAGAAATGTAAAAGAAATAAATGTAAAAGAAAAAGCGAGAGGGCGCATCCGATGTGCTGCGCGGGGCGCGGTGAGGTGTCGCACCTGCCATCTTGAATTCGTCCCGCGAGCCCATCCTCTGTGTGTATAAAATGGGATAACAACACCCCCTCTTTGGTCTTTGACTGAGATAAGTAAACAAGGTGACCTCTGCACCTCAGTGGCCACAGACTGGATGCCAATAAATGGGATGAGCTGTTATGGGGACAGCTGGCTATTTTCAATGTCACTAAATGCCCTGCTGGGGAGAAACACCCTGCACAGCGGTTGAGCGATCCCTGTTTTGTGGGTCCTCCTCTCGTAGGGTGTGATTCCAGCCATGCAGCAGGCCAGGAAGGCACACGCCTTCCCTAGCGTCCTGAGCTGGGCATAATTAGCAGAGCTCTGGGGCACCCCGCCCACACCCCGTCACTTTCCAGAGCCCGGTGGAAACCGTGTGGCAAGGTGCGGGGACGTGCCAGGGTCGTGCTTAAGAACACGAGCCGGGGCCCGCTGCTGGCTGCCCGCACCTGTGCGGCCTTGGGCAAATCGTTTCCCGCGAGCCTCACTTTCCCATCTGTGAAATGGGCGCAGGGAAACGCCCCTTGTCACACAGCCACTGGATCTGTCCACAGTGCGGGACTTTGAGAGGACCTGGAAGATCTTAATAAGTGATTGTCATCAGCCTCGCCATTATTATTTTCAGCAACATTTGTGTGAGCTGAGAGCCAGCGCTAAGGTGAGCACACCTCAGGGAGCCTCGGAAAGTGAAGCTCGTTATGAGCCAGCAGCTCCACCCCTGGGTGCCGGCCCAGAGGACGGAAATCAGGTGGGGAGACTATACGGGCGCGCAAGCTGACGGCGCATCGGTCGCAGAAAAAGGGTGGATACACCCCCAGTGCCCATCCACTGATGACCCGACAGGCAAAGAGGCAGCTCCAGACAGTGTCACTCAGCCAAGAAAGGGAATGAGGTCCGGACACCTGTGAGGACAGGGATGACCCTTGGAAATACACTGAGAGAACGAAGCCGCACGCTGTATGATTCCGTGTGCAGGAAATATCCAGAACAGCTCCATCCACAGGGACGGGAAGCAGGTTGGTGGTTGCGGTGGAAGGGGGCGAGGCGGAGGGGAGGCGGGGGAGAGACGTCCCTCTGGAAGCACAGAGGGGCGGCGGGCACAAGGCGCAGAGACTGTCCCGTCAGCAGACTGCGCATGTACATATGGGGTTCGTTTCCTGCGAGCTTCGCCTCAGTAAAAAGAACTCGTATGGGGCGCGCCCTGGTGGCCTAGTGGTCTGTATGCCTGGGCGCAGTCCCACATACATCCCAAGGTCCCAGGTTCAAGACCCGGGGCTGGAGGAACAACCAATGTGAACAATGAAATAAAAGTAAGTAAGTAAAACTCTTCCTCCTCCTCTCTCGTCCTACCCGCCTGCCTACCCACCTTCATTTCTGCCTGTACCTTTCCTTTAAAAAAAATTCATATGCTCACAGGAAGGATAGATATCTGTGCAATTTAGATCCTCTCTCCCTCTCTCCCTCTCTCCCTCTCTCGCTCTATGATGGGACCGGAAGAAACCCAAATAAACTGCTCACTTGCTGACTGTGGACAAGGTGACTGGAAGAACCTGTGTGGAGGGGAGGTGGTGCGTGCGGGGGGCGCTCTGGCCTCTGGGGCTGGAGTCTTCACGACTCTTCCCACCTGGTCTCGGGGCTCTGCGGGTCCGAGAGGCAGCTGGTGCAGGCATGTCTAAGCTTTCTTAGATCTTCAGGAAGAATTTGTTCCAAAGCGAGGCCTGGTGAGGCCCGGTAGAGTCCCTCTGCCATGACACCCTTCCTTTGTTCGGGGCCTCACTTTGGGAAGGAGAAGGAGCACTGTGCTGTGAGTCCCGAGTCCTGGGGCCAGTACCCGTCTGTCTCACCTGCCCACTGTGCCCCACCTCCTCTGCCCGGCGGCCCTTGGGAAGTCAGTGACTTTTCCGCGGAGGGCCGCCATCTCTGTGGCTCAGAAAGGTGCTCAAGGGTACCCCAGGGGGACAGAGAGAGAGGCTTCTAGGAAGCAGCAAACCCTCACCCCAACCCCACCAGCCAGCCACCACACTGCATGCTTGCTTGCTTGCTTCTTTACAGACGGCCCTGGGTTGCAAACCCGGGTCTGCAGGCTTCAAGTGGTCTGCACAGGGGTGCACCCTGATGCGTGTTTTCTTTAGGGGGGACCCCACATCCGACTTCTTCTGAAGAATGGGCTTGAGGGCTTGAAATAGAAGACCAGAATCACTCAACAGGCCACGCCTCCCGCTTCTGCCTGTGTAGACAGACGGGATTTGAATCCAGACTGATCCTTCTCCACTGTGTCATTGCGAGCAAGTGACTTGGCCTCTTTGAGTCTCGGTTTCTCCTCGTTCATGACCCAGGGACAACCGTCCCCATCTCAGGGAGTACCAGTACTTCGAGGGGACACAGGGAAGGCCCAGGTGTGCCACACACAGCAGGGACATATCCATTCTGTCCCCTTCTCTGCAGCCGGCCTCTGGCCCAGGGGAAGAAACACCCGTGAGCCTGCTCCGGTGTGACGTCCAACAAGGAAGGGGGTGAGTTTCCAAGTGCTCAGAACGAATAAATAGAGCAAGAGGCCCCCTCGGCTGAGTCAGGCTTGATGGCCTAAGAAATAAGGGGTGTGTTCATTTGGTCAGTTCAGCCACCAAGAGTCCAAGCCAGGTGACCCCGGAGGGAGCAGCCTGAAGAAAGAAACTCCCTATAAAAAAAAAAGGAGTGGGGTGGGGTGGGGAGAAAGGAAATGGAAAAAACAGAGAATGATCTATGTACTTTTCAAAACTTAAAACAGAAATCAAAGGAAAACTGAACTGTTTTAAGTTTTGACAGCAGCAGGAATCACTCTGTTTGGTTACTCTATTTATGTTTTCATTTTCTTTATAGATTCATTGAAAATCGCATCATGTAATGTGGAAGGAAAATGTTCAGTGTTCCCCCACCCCGCCATAAACCCTTGTTCCTTCCCAGGAACAGATGAAAACGCCAGCGCCTGTGACTTGAGTTTTGATGTATATTTCATCAAGTCTCATTGATCGTAAGTTTTATTTCCACGTCAATAAGAAAGTGGTATCGTAATAAATGAGAAGGAGTTTAACACAAAATGGCAGCTGACCTGTGAGCCGAGCAGAGCACGGAGGCGGAGGGGGAGACTCTGAAATGCAGTCTGTTAATAAGCCTGGATACAGACACGGAGGCTGGAGGACAGGGTCCTCTTTGTAGCCTGTGGGCTTGGTGTCCCGACTGCTCAGGGACACACTGATCCTCCTCCTTTTGCAGGAGCTGAGGGCCGGGCACTGTGCTGGCGGCAGAGCCCAGGGTGCAGCGACGGGCATGACCTGCTTTGGGAGGGGATGTGCAGGGACCCAGGTCAGGGATCTGGGCAGATCAAGGGGCAGAGCCGGACAGGGAGCCCCTGGGAAGGCCCGCAGCGGCGTGCAGGGGACTCATGACCTATCTTATCAACAGTCAGAAGATGCTGAGACAAATGAATATACAAATTCCAACAAAAATAGCAGGACTCAGGACTGGTTCTGGGGGGTGAGGGGGCAGGAGGCGGAAAGGGACACTGGAACTCTGGTGGTGGGTGTGATGTGAAATCGAGACTGAGATGCAATTTCAATATCCTAAATGGACTTTACCATTGTGAACTAGAGAAATAATACATTACTATTAAATTACTATTTAAAAAAAAGAGAAGATGCTGGCATCATTTTGGGAGACACAAGGCAGGCAGGGCCTAATGAGCTGAAAATCTGTTTATTTGGGCTATTTTTTAAACAGTTGCATATATGAAAAAATGTAAGAGAGGAAGGAAGGAAAGGAGAAGAAGAAGAAGAAGCACTGAAGGAAGAGGAAGAAGCACGTGTCCTTAGCTGTTGGCTGTGTGTCCCACCCCAGCCCTGGGTGTCAGACCGGGGCCTGAGGCCTGTGCTGTCTGGTCCGCACACCAGCGTCTCAGCAGCCTGAGCCACAAGGCGCACCCACATATCTGCATGAGTTTGCGCCTCACGTGGGTGGCTTCTGAGCGCACAGGTCTCAGCCTGCTGTGAGAAACACCGGGACCAAACCACAGGCCCGCCTCTGCCTCATATACAGCAGGGACCCCCCAATAAAAGGGGCACCTCTGCTGCCAGCTCTTAGCCTCCACTTACGCCCTCTCTCTCTGTCTACTTCCTGCCTCCTTCCAGCACCTCGAGCTTGCAGGTCCCTTCCCGTCTGTGTTCCCTCACCCACGCCTGGGCCTCCTGGCGTACAGCTTAAATGTCACCTCCTTGGAGAGGCCCGGCACACGACCTCACGTATTTTCCTCCGGGACCGTCTCATGTAACTATTGCTCATCTGGGCAGGGTCTCCGCCAGGTCATGCTCAGAGCACGTCAGCTGCGTGTGCACAGGCCAGGAAGGCCCTGATCACAGCCATGCGCAGCAACAGCAGGCCTTCAGCACACACATCTGCAGGGCTCGGGATCTGAGTGCCAGGGAGCGGCAGGCAGCTCATGGAGTGGTGCCGGCTCACCTGGGCAGGTCTTCCAGAACAGGGTATGGGATCTCCTCCCAGGTTCTCCAGGGAGAGCCTATCCCCTGTCCGCTGTGAGCCCTCTGAGGAAGATGGCAGTTTCTGGACTCTGGAAGTCACAGAACGGGACAGTTTCCCACCTCGGACAAGGACAGGCAGGCAGGAACCAGGAGGGAGGACAGGCAGGAGGCTGCAGGGGCGGGCCAGTCCAGAGGGCAGTGCTGTGGAGGCCCCTCTCCCTGCTCTGGCTGCTGGGTTCTCTCTGTAAGATGTGGGCATGGAGCTAGTGATCTCGAAGCCTCCTCCACCTGCCATTCTCTTTGGAGGGTCTCCAACGAGACCCATGTCATCCAAGCTGGCCCAATCTCTCTGGGCTCCACTGTTAATCTTCCCTCGTGAGGGCTGCTCTCCATCCAGCCCAGTTCGCAGGTTTGGGGTGAGGGGGATTATCTGAGGCCCGCCCCCCTGGAGGCCTCACTCAACATCTTCAGCAGGGAAGAGCAGCAATGATGATCCCGAAGGGTTGACACCGTTGTCCTACCTCTACCAGCGGCACCTGGGAACGGTGAGCAGCACACGCCTACCTGCTCATGGGCCCCCAACCAGAATAGCCAGAGTGAAGCCGGTGGGGTCACCCTGGGGTGCAGGCAACTCTCTCACGGCCTCTCCCAGCTCATCCCAAACTGTGAGGACTGTGGGTTTGTGACATGCAGTGAGGGTTTGGAGCAGGTGGCCATGAAATTTTTGGATGAGCCCAGCCAGACCCAGTCCTCCACGGCGCTCCCCACGCCCCCGCCCACTGGTCTCTGTCCACCACCATAAGTAGAAAGGCCGAGGCTCCGTGCCTGCAGGAGGGAACGAACCCGGGGAGAAAACGTCCAGTCCCCCAGAAGACATTCAGAGTGAGAGATGGCGGAGCGACACTCTCAGGGGACGAGGGGCTGTGTTATCGATGATTTAACGGGGAGCTTCTTACATGGAATCAGGCTGCATAACTCAGGTGAGGATTTCAAAGAAAGCGCATAATTGCTACATGCGGAATCTGTTTGTACTTAGCTTTTAGGCTGGGAAATTACCCATCCCTGAGCTGCTCCTACAATTAATCATTAAAGAATTAAGAGTGAGACTACCCATTATTGTAAAAGACTCCAGTGATGGTCTTGATCCAACTTGGAAAATAGACAGATTGGGTGCCATGGAATAATTTTCCTCTTCTCTGCACAAAACCAGGGATGCGCGTCAGCGCCCATGGCTGGAGTGAACGCTTACAAACTGGTCTCAACCAGCCCATAATTACCAAAATAGAAAAAGAACAGCATTTCGTAATGAATGACAAGCTGCTGAGCGGAAATCTAATTTGGTCTAATTAAGCAGCCTTTTGTGAGGATTTGTCTTTAGATGAAAAGAGGGAGCCAAGGAGATCTAAATGCAAATGAACTCCATCATTTTGGTTTAAAATGCTAGGCGGAGAGGCGCGTCTTCCCACCAGCCCTCTCTTCTTATCAGGTGATTAGCCCCTTTCCCTGTCACCTCCAGCCTGTGCTGGGCCCCACCTGCCTTAGAGGGGCCTCACATTTTTTGTCCCCTGCGTCTCATATCTTTTCAAATAGGACACCTCGCTGTCGACAGAGCTGTCGGAGAGCTTTTGCTTATTCAGGAGCCATTTTTCCCCCACCAAAGTAAGGAAAGCTAGAAGACCTTTGCTTATTAGAGGAATCCAGTCTTGTTCTCTGAGGGCGCACCTTCTGAAGTCTGCAGGATGGAGGGCACGCCCCATGCCATGGGCCCCTGCAGAACAACTGGGGGGAAACTGACCCGGAGGCGCCATCCTGGAGGTAGACCAGATATAGCCACAGGCTGCCCGTCTGGTTGAAGGCCTGGGAACACACCGCTCGCTTCTGCAGGCAGGTCGCAGACTTGGTCATCTGACCAGTGGGTTCTCCTTGGTCCACACTGGCTAGCAACATGCCTCTTGTCCCTTAGTGAAACACCGTTGCAAGACCCTCAGCCTTGGCGCACCCTGGAGGCCTAGCGGTTTCGGCCACTGGGCACAGTCCACGTACATTGCAAGGACCCAGGCTCAGACTGGACCTGGGGGGGACAACCAAGATGAACAACTAAATAAAATTAAAGTGCTTCTTCCTCCTCTCTCTTCCTGCCTGCTCACCTACTCATCTTCATTCCTGTCTACACTTTTCTCTCTCAAAAAAAAAAAAAGACCCTCAGCCTCATGCAGCAGCTTCAGAGCTGAGCAGAGGCCAAATGCGCCCTTTGGCAAATCGTTGGCCCCAGTTTCAATAATTGAGTTCGAGGGGCCACCGAACTCGGAAAAGCTGCTGTACTTGGGGCGATGGTTCATTCCAGCCACAGAAAACAGACGAGCAAGGGAAGGGAAAGGCACAGAGCAGGGCCCAGCAGAGACCAGGTTCAGTAGTTGAGGCGCCCCCGCCAGGGAGCTGCGAGCACTGAGCTGCTTTCTCCCTGCAACGCTGAGCGACGGCACATACCGGGTGTCACCAACCAGGGACGCTCACCCAAGCCTGGTGTCCAGATTTTACTGGGAGACGTGGCTGACCACACACGGGACTGGCTTGGTCTCTGGTGGCTGAGCCTGTGTGCTGTGGGCCACACTGTTAGCGTGGTGGCCCAAGCTTCCCAAGGAAACAAAGACACGTAACCACGCAAGAGAGTGCGAGGGCTTCAAGGTTGCAGCTGGGCCAGGGCAGCACTTTCCCTGGAAGGCACAGAGGACGCAGACCTGCTGGATTAACCCTTGATGGCACTTTGGCAGCTGCTCTCTTCCCAGCCACCCCCACTGGAAGTGGCAGACCCCTGGCTGGGGTCTTCGACCCACAGTGATTCTACAAACGCGCATTTCCGAGCTCCTCTTTATTTTCAGAGAAGCTGCCAAGGTTTTGGCTTTTTCATCTTCCAAACAGGAGTGAGTGAGTGAGAGTCTCCATGGGTGGTCTCAGGCATGGCCTTCTAGGCCCCTATCCTGTGACCCGTTGTGACCGCTGGTTCTGACCCAGTGCCGGCTCCCAGACGGCCCCTCCGCATCAGGGGCTTCATGCTTGTCCCTTGTGCTTTGACCCCACATTCTCCCTTTCTGCTGCGTGAGGATATAGGCAGAGGACCCGCCAGCGCCGGCTTCACGCTCTCCGACCTCCAGCCTCCAGAACTGTGAAAACCGTTCGTAACAGCCGCCACACTACGGCGTCTGCAGGAGCCACCCCGGCGGACGGAGACACAGACACTCAGCCCCTGTGGGCTCGGTCCTTCCTGACCTGACCTCTCCCTTAAGACGACACCCCTGCTCCTCCTCCTGCCCTCCCCTGCTTCTCCACGCGTTTGACATCACGTCTGCGTTTCCCCCGTGAAGGCTCGTGGGCACAGGGCCTCTGCCCGCCTGCTGCTGTCCCCGGGGCCTCACGTAGATTTTGGTGTGAGCAAGCGCTCACTAAGTGTGGGGTGTGAATGAATAAGTGAATGAATGAACACATGCTCATCAGAACCTGGCAACAGGTCTACCCTTGTCCGAGTTTTACAAACCAGCAGAGAGCTGACGTGTGCGCCCTGAGTCCTCCGGCCAATCTCCAGCGGCCAGACTGGGAGACCGGGAGCCGACCCTGGGCCCCTCTGGCCGTGAGTCTGTTACACGACAGGAGACACCAGGGTGTCTGCTCCTGGCTGCAGCTGCCCGAGGGCTGGAGGTCAGTGTCCAGTGTCGGTTGCCTGGGGGTCCCCTCTCTGGACACCAGCTCCCTCCTTCTATTCATTTCCTGCACTTGGGAAACAAATGGCCACAATGCTGGGGACTTAAAACCACAAAGGTGCTTTTCCTAAGTGTTGGAAGCCAGAAGTCTGAAATCAAGGTGTCACCGGCGTCGGTTCCTTGTGAGACAGAAAAGCAAGCACAGGAGACACAGGCAGCAGAAAGCGGTCCTTCTGCCCAGGGAATGTGGGTTTAATGGGGCCAGACGGTGCCAGGCTATCTCTTCAGCAGCAACAGGGAGTCGGGGATGGATGAAGGTCAGCGTAGGGAGCCAGGCTGGTAGGGTGAACAGAGAGGGGAGCTGGGGGTGCCCGGGAGCCAGGAGGCTCCTGGAGTCTGGCTCTGCACTCAGCGGGGTGACAAGAGTCTGAAGTGAGAGTAGCTATCCGTCCCTCCGGGCTCTGGGTCAGACTCAGCATCCCCAAAGGGGTTCGCAGCAGAGGAAGCTGCCAGCCCAGAATCGCCAGGCGTCCCTGCTCTTCCCGCCCCTAGACAAGCCCCCTGTGCCCACCAGCACCCTGGAGTGCCTGACTTGCAGCACATTTGGGAAGCTCAGAGCCGATGCTACGGCCCCTCCCCGCTCCCTCTCCCCTGCTCCGGAGGCTGGAACCAGCAGAGGGTCCCGTGATGTGCCCCCTGCAGACCCGCAGCAGCAAAAGGTGGCCGTGAGAAATGACCAAAATGCTTCTCCACCCTGACTCGTCTGTGCCCCCACACGTGGCGTCCAGGAGGGGTTCTCCACAGACCTGGGGATCGCTGTCCTTTTCCATACATTAGAGTCTAATTTTAAAGGACGGGGGGAAACACGACGAGGCGGGTCCCAACACGTGCTCCGAAGCTTAAGGTGCAGTCCTGTTGTCCCTCCAGGACCTCGACCGGTGGTGCCGCCAGCAGACAGTGGGCGTCTCCTGGTCCCCTTCATCCTCAGGCCGATAATAAACTAGTTCAAGGTTTTTGTCCAAAGTGATGTGTTTCCTTAATGTAAAACCATCTCGGGAGGACAGAGTGTCTTTACTATTCTACACCCCGGATTCCCCTAAGAAATCAAATATAATCCTCTTTAAGAAGCTTTAAATAATTTTGAGCTTTCTTATTGACTTATTAAAATGCAGCTTAAAACACGCCTTCCATGCAATCCTTTTACAAGGGTCAGGGATATAAAATTCGAAGAAGTGTCATTAGAGAATCAGCTGGAAGGACAGCAGCCGTCAGCTCCCGCTTGGACTATTTCAGGGGAAACTTCGCCAGCGGGTCTCGCACCCCTCAGCCTGCCCTGGACGGGGCGCCACCGCCTGCTTGCAGGCGTCTGTGAGCCCTGTGTGCCCACCCATTGCCAATGAGTGTTCCGTCAGAAAAGCCGCTGCCACCACCCGATTTGTGCTTCCCCTGCCATCCTTCCCCGGTAGCTTCTTCTGTGAGCTTCCCTGTGATCCTAAATGACTACGCCTTCTTGGAAGGGGTTGAGAGCAGCCCAAGGGTGGCATTTGATCCCTGGCATCCCTGGGCGACAGGAATCAGCAGCAGTCTGGTGGTCCATGAATCCCCATGGTTATCCCATGTCACTGGGTCCAGCTCCCTCCTGGGTGTTGGGAGCCGGAGTCACAGCAGAGCGATGGCAGGTTTGAGTGAGCGAGCGGCTGACGGTATCGGTGGCACATGCCCAAGGCCTTCCTCATCGTGTGACTGCCTGCCGCTCTGCCACACGGAGCAGGAAGGAAGAAAACCGCTCTCCCAGAGAAGGCAGCCACCCGGTCACACAGATTCCCTATTTAACGAAAAAGAGATACTGACTTTTTAAAGGAAGGGTTCAGCAGGAATGAAGGTGAGCAGGCGGGCAGGCAGGAAGACAGAGGAGGGAGAAGCATTTTATTTTTATCTAGTTGTTGTTCTCAGTTGCTTCGCCCCGGACCTGGGATGTGAATCTGGATCTTTGGGAAATACGTGGACTGTGCCCAGCCAGAAGCAACACACCCAACCACTGCTCCGCCTGGGCGCTCCATGAACTTCACCAAGTGAGATTTTTATAAATGCAGATCCCGACAAGAGACAAAGCCCAGTTCACTATGCATTTTGACACGCAGGGCCTGCACCGTCCAGGGCATCTCCAGAAGCGGAAGAAGGTCACTGAGGGCCGCCGGCGTTCAGCGCCCACGCCTGCAAAGTGTGGGGTGCCCAGACGTGCCGGGACGCCCGGTTTCACACATCGGGTCCCGGACCAGCTCTGACGCACACGCTCTCCTGCTGGCCGGCCTCACCGCTCGGAGGGTCAGAGCGCAGGTTGGGGGAGTTGGCTGCCCTGCGGCTTTGAAATCGGGGCTCTGTTACCCACAAAACCACCTTGAACATGTGACTTCACCATCTTTGCCTTGGTTTCCCCAGCTGGAAGATGACGGTGTCCGTAGTGGGTGCCGCCAGGGGCTGTTATGAGAAGCGGGGAGGTGGGCGCCTGTCCTGGCCTAGGTGAGCCCCACCAACGGCCTTCCTGCTTTTGCGGTTTCAGACAAAAATCGCCGACCCCCTGCCCCGCGCCTGCACTCAGCAGACACGGCCGCCCTGCACGCGTTCACACTGCCCGCGCTGAGCCCCGCCACCCCGGCCTCCGCGAGGCCCCACGCTGCCGCCGGCCTCCCCACATGCGGAGCTGGGCGAGTCCTCCGAGGTAAGGAGTCCGTCCTGCCCCGGACGCCACCCCAGGGCTGTCCTCCACATGCGACAGCAATACCTAGTCCCGCGCGTGTGCCTCGCGTGCGCCCAGTGCTGGGGTTACTGGAATGACAACACAATTCCTAGCCCCCCAAGACTTGCGATTCCCTGGGGGGCAAGAAGGAAGGAAACAGGCAGTAGAGGAAAGTAGTGGGAGTTGTGTTGGGGTCTGCTCGGAGGCGGGGGTCCAGATTTAGAAAGAAAAGAATGCAGGGCAGGCACGCCCTGGTGGAGGAGCAGTTAGGTCCACCGCCTCCTGCCGAGCGCAGTCCACACACATCCCAAGGACCCGGGTTCACATCCTGGGCAAAGGGCTGGGAGAGAACCAAGATGAGCATGCAAATAAAAAGAAAATAAAGTGCTTCTTCCTTCTCTCTCGCCCTGCCTGCCTGCTCACCTTCGTTCCTGCCTACACCTTTCCTGAAAAAAAAAAAAAAAAAAAAAAAAAAAAAAAAAAAAAACCAGAGTATTTGGGTCAACTTAAATTTCAGATAAACAAGGAATGATTTTTTTTTTAGTATAAACGTGCTCCCAATATCGCACAGGGCGTGCTTGCTATGTGCTGTGTGCTGGATATTTCAATTTAACTGGACAGCCTGCACTTCGTCCAGCAGCCCTCCCTGCGCTGGGATGGCAGAAATGCTCAGCTCATCCTCAGGGGAGGCCTGGCTCCCAGCCTCGCAGCGTCACGCGGCGCGCGGGCAGCTCCCGGGGGCAGCTCCCGGGCCTCAGCTCCCGCGCCGGCGCCGAGAAGGGCGCGTGACCAGGGCGCTGACCCCGGAGTTGCGGTCAGGGCTGCGTGAGGCACTCGGCGTGACGCAGGCACGTCGTCGGTGCTCGCCGACGCCGGCTGTGTTACTGTGAGGCCGGCACACTGAGACGCCCTCGAAAGGCCACTGGGAAAGGTGACGGTGCAACGGCGGGCTTCTGAGGCAGGCGGGTAGGAGACGTCAGTGTCCTGACTTGGGCGTCACCTCCCCTGTCACAGTTGGGCAGCTGGGGGAACAGTTCCAGGGGCCTCTCTGGACTGTTTTTGCAACTTCTTGTGAGTCTCCAATTCTTTTGAAATTAGAAGTTAAAAAGAAAGTGCTGGCGCATAGTGGTGGAGTAGTGGATATGTTCCCCGCCTGCAGCCAGCGCAGTCCTCATGCATCCCGAGGACCTCGTTCGTGTCCTGGGGCTGGGGAGCAACTAAGATGAACAACTGAATCAAAGAAACGAGTGCCTCCTCCTTCCTGCCTCCCCACCTGCCTGCCCGCGCACCTTCATTCCTGCCGGCACCTGTCCTTTCAAAACAGCAACGTGGGGGTCTGTGAAACACCCCTCACCCAGCAGACGATAGAGGCGAATAAACAGTAAGTGGACTTTGCAAATGCCGCTCATTTTCTGGGAAACACGGGTAAGCCGCATGTCCTTTCACGTCCTCCCGCTGCCCCTGTTCAGCTGCCGTGGTATTTTCCTTCATTATGCCAGCGCCTCAGAAGCAAACCTCTCTAATTTTCTACAGCACCGCTATTTATTTAAATGCTAACTCGCATTATGAAGTGATAATCCACATGCGCAGGAGATAATTTATGAAGCATTTAAATTAAGAGGAGCAGCTAATTGGGAGCATGTGTATTATAAGCCTTGCTAACACCAGAAAACTACAAATTAGGGGAGACATGGAAGCTATTTCTAGCTTGCTTTTAGCTTCCTTTGGAAAGCACTTGGGGCGGAGGCCATCTCCGGGACTGACAGCCTGGCCCCCAACCCCTCTCGTGACTGGTGTCCCTCCCGGGCACGCCGTCCGGGCACTTGCAGCCACACCTCCTTGTGTCAGGCAAGCAGCGGACTCCCCACACACCCCTTCTTCTCATGAGGAAGCATCTCTTTCTCAGAAAGCTTCTCACTTCTGCTAACAAGATACAAATGGCAAAGACTGGTCCTTTTTAGACATTTACACCTGATGGGAAAAAGAGAGGAAACTGAAAGGGAAAAGAAAAGAAAAGGTGGTGACTTTTGCCATTTTTTGGCTCTTCTGCTCCGCAAAGGGCTCCCGGGTTTCTGCACCTAGACGGAGTTTTCAGCCTGAACACGGGGGCGGGGGGCGCACACTTGTCCACCAGCATGTGGGGTGTCCGTTCACTTACTGTTTCCAAGATGGAAGTGAGTACCTTCGATGTGAAAGGCCCGGGGAGCGAGCAGCACGAGACAGCATGACCCCAGTGGTCACATGATATCACCTGCTAACCTGGAGGCAGGCAGGCAGGTTGAAGCATTTCCTTGCCTGTGAGAAGTGTTAGAAAAATGCTGGTGGTCCCTTTCTGCTTCCACGGAGCCCCTGAAAACACCTGCGGCGAAGGGGGACAAGGGAAAAAAAAAAGAAGCAGCTTCTGAAGTTCACCCTTGATGGCACCCAACCCGCAGAAGGGGGACCAGGGCACTGTCAACGTTGAGCAGTGTCTCCAGGAGAGAATTCAGGGAGGGGACGCAAAGCCGGAGCCTCGGCGGGGGCTGGAGCCCACTGGGTAGAGCAAGAGCAAGACAGCTGTCACTTCTGAGACGCCTTTTTCTGAGCGGAATTCGAAACTTCTCACCCAGAAGTACCTGAAGAAGAATGACCTGTGCGGTTGGTGGTGTGTGGTCCCTGACAGCGGCGCTACCCATTCCGACACTTCCAGATGGACCAGGAGGAGGAAGACGGGGGCGACGCTCATAGGTCTGGCATGTTTTGTGTGAATTCTTGAATAAAACGTCCCCACGTTTTTCCCAGAATACTTAACTCCGGGAACTTAAAGAGGGTGCTCCCCCACCTCGCATCCATCAGGGTGGCTCCTGAGAAAAACGAAATAGAACTACAAGCGTCGGTGACCGTGGAGCGACTGGAGCCGCGGGCACTGTCACTGGGCATGTACACATGTCCAGCGGCTCTGGACGAAGTGTGGGGGCTCCTCCGATGGAACCAGAGTGGCTAGGGCTCAGCAGTTCCACTTCTGGGAGTGCACCCCCCGAAGACCTGAAAGTAGGGTCTCGAAGAGGCGTTTGACGCCCGCGTTCATGGCGGCATTATCCACGATACGGAAAATGTGGACGCCATCCGAGTGTCCTTCGATGGGAGATGGACAAGCACGGTGTGGTCCATCCGGGGGGAGCATCGGCCTTCAAAGGGAGCGCGACTCTGACACTGGCTTCACAGTGGACGGACGGACCCGAGGCTTTGATGCTTGAGTGACGTTACCAGACATGGCCGTGGGGTTCCGCTTGCACGAGGGTTGTAGACTAGCAGAAAGTGTAGACAGCAGTGGGAGGTTCTGGGGAAGAGGGCACAGAGAGTGCTTCGTGGGTGTAGAATTGCAGTTTCTGTAAGATGGAAAAGGATGTGGAGATGGGTGGGGCGACGTCTGCCCAGCGTTATGAATGCACTTAGCATCACTGAACTACACACTTAAAATGGTTAAACAGATACATTTTATTTTGTGTGTATTTTGCAACAATTATAAAGGGGGGGAATGTTCTCAGCCCTGGGACACCTGGCTGTGACAAACGCCATTGGTTCTTGGGATCAAAGAATTAGAGCTGCGGGAGGAGTTCGGGGGTCTCCCCCAGCCCCTTCCACAGCACAAGTCCTTCGGGGTGTGAGGAATAGAGATCAGAGAAGCTTCTGGAAGAGGCCCGGAGGGCTGAGAGAACAAATGTTGTGGAAGAGGAAAAATAGTTCACGAGGACTTCTCTCTGCCGGTGTCCCCATGCCGTGCCCATCTCGCTTTCCCAGGAAATGGCTAAGGCGGTCAGGTGGACACTTAACTTCACTCAGCACTGGCATCTGGCTTTGCAGTATCTTCCTGGCCCTGGGCATGAGGTCCAGGAGCCATCTTCCTCCTGGCACTGGTGACTCTGGCTTCGCATGGCAGAAACAGTCTGAAATCTGCTGGTAACTGCAACTTGCACGAACCAACTGATTGTCCGGAGAAATCCCGGGATGCTTCATCACGCCCTAAACAGACATCCCCAGCAATCCTGTAGAACCTTCTGAGAGCTTTTACAAAGCGCCGCTTTCTGGGTCCCACCCCTGAAGTTCTGCAGTCAAGAGTCCTAAGCCCCTCGCTCATGGGTTTTGCAAATTCAAACGGCAGTAATGTCAGATATCCACAGATGGGCAGGCCGGCTCATTTTGACCTGCTGTGTGTGTGTGCACGTGTGTGTGTGTGTGTGTCTGTGCGCGCGCCTCTTTGGAGTTTGGAGGTCTCCTTGTGCCCTCAGCCCAGTGCACCCTGTTTATTTCGAACAACTAACAGTCCCCATGAAGTGCTGAGATTGGGAGGCAAAGACATTGCGTGTCCTGCTCTGGGACTGGGAAGGGGCTCGGGGGAATCAGGGGTGACCGGGACCGCCCAACAGGTGATCTGTTGTAAGTCATGCTTACCTGCTGCACAAGTGAAACATTCAGACGTGCTACAGCACGAAGTGAGTGCCCCCCCAGCCCACCCGCCGGGGTCTCCGGTGCTCGCAGGTGGCTGCATTATTTGCACTGAAACACATCAGCACTCACACCAGGACAGTCACCTTCCACTAGGTAAGTGGACCTGCAGTTTGTCTCTCTCCACGAAGCACAGAACCAGGGTCTAGGTCTAGCACATGCTTTTTTGGAGCCTGTATCATATTCCATAGCGTGGAGACCGTCTACTGTACCCCAACGTCACCCCCTGAACAGTCAGGCTATTTACAGTCTTTGTGTGTTTTTCAACTGCAACAAATATCCTTGTACACAGATCCATGTCCTATAGGTTTCCATTTTTTTTTAAAACCCAGGTAAGATCTAGTCTCTGAGCCTCAGTTTCCACATCTGTAAAATGGGTTCATTGTGAAGATTCATGGGAAAACAACTGTGGAGTTTGGGCCTGGGGTCTGGCCTGGGCACACATTCAGTTCATGATAGCTCTCAACATGCTGTTGATAAGGAGATTTCCTTTTAAATTTCCCTTTAAATGTGAAATTATAAAAGCTTGCTGTGGCTCAGGGTACCATTTTTTAGAAATGCCAAGTTTTTGTTGTTAGCAAATCAGCCTTCCACGTGGAGATGCTCACTGTAAGCAAAGCAGGCTGTTACTTGGGGTGAGTAAGCCCACCTGCCTCCCTTGCCTGGTGCCCCGCTCAAGACGAGGGATTCTCACATTTGGATTCCCTCAGCGCCCAAGCATCCCAGGCTGAGTTTGTGGCCCCTCAAGGCCCAGCCAGGTGAGAGTATGCCTCCTTGCTGTTGTAGATGGCAGAGACTCTGGGGCCACATCTGTCCCCAGACCCGATGGCCCCCGCCTGCTCCTGTGGGTGCAAGAGCTTCTGGAAGCCCCAGGTAATGGAAACATCACTCAGCCTGTCCCCAGGTCTGTGCCTCCCTCCCGCTTTGGGTTGGTGCCTCCTTGTCTCATGGGCCGCTAGCCTTGCTCCCCTAGAGTGAGTGACCTCAGCGTGTGGCAGACACCTGGGGACAGACTACCTTCCAGGTCCTCCAGCTAGGTGACCCCACCCTCATCCGGGCTCCATTTCAGCGTCCGTGGGGAGTTAGCACTGTGAGCACAGGCCTGGGGCTTTGTCCCAGGACCAGGGACCCTGGGTGCCCAGAATCTAGTCACTCTTGTTGAGTCCTGTCCTGGGGACCAGCGGTCAGCAGGAGAATGGAGAGCAGGGTGGGGAGACACGGGAAGCAGGAGAATCTGAAAGAGCAAATGGGCAGCAGACGCAGGAAGAGGTAGCAGCCTGGGGACGGCTGGAAGCGGGTGGTCCAGGCATGTGTGGGGCTTGCAAGCTGGCCCACCTTTGTGGAGGGCGACTTTCAGCAGCCCCAGACTTTAAAATGTGTCTGTTCTTTGGCCCACTTACTCCTCAACAAAGATTTAACCCGCAGTGGCACCCCCCTGGTGGAGTAGCAGTTGGGTTCACCGCCTCTGGACAAGCGCGGTCTGTATACATACATCCCATACAGGTAAAATGAAAATAAATTAAAATGCTTCTTCTTCCTCCTCTCTCTTAAAAAGAAAAAAAGATTTAACCCACAGAAATATTTCACCTTTATATAAGCACATTCTTGCAGGGTGGGTTTATAGTTCTGAAAACCTGGAGGTGACGGGGTGGGGAAGGGAGCTGCATATTTTATGGTCTGTCCATGGGATGGGATGAGATGCAGCTTTAAACAAGAAACACAGGTCTTTCTACGCCTTCAGGAAACGGCCCCATCCTGACACAGATCAAGTTAAATAAGCAAAGAAAAAGCCAGTTGTGGAAAAAGAAAAACAAACCCAAATAAGAGCCCAGACCGACTAGGAAGGCGGGCATGCACTAATGGTTTTGTCTGCAGTAACTCAGAGAAACGCGCTCAGAGACCACCCCCCGGAAACCTGCTGGGTGTCTTCTGCGTCCCAGGGGAACCCCTTCCCTTCCGCTGGGCCCATGGTGGCGGGGCGTAGCAAACAAGTCACCGCTCACCAGTCGGCTCACACGGGGGCTCGAGGCCACTGTGTGTCCTTACTAATCGCTAACTCTCTGGGTCTCTTTCTTCTCGCCCACAGCACGAAGACAGGAGAAGATGTTCAGTAAATAGATATTAGGTGCTGCAGTGGGGAGGGGATCACAGAGCCCCCTCCTTAACATTTGCAAAGAAAACTGGAGAGGCCCCTTGGGGCTTTTAAAAAATGCTGGCTGCCTTCTCAAGGACGCGGCTCCGGAGCAGAAGCAGGAGGGATGCGTGACTGCGCGAAGCCGGAGCCGAGCGCCCACAGAGGCCCGCGGCCACACCAGGAAGCCTGTGTCATTAACAAAGCATCGCCTGCACACACCAGTAATTGCCTTGTTATGGCCATCGGTGTCATCGCTCATCGGCCGCTCCCGGGAAGGGCCCAGGGGAGCAGTTCTACCGAGCTAAACCAATATCCCCCGTGACAGCCCCCTGCGGCCTTTCCTTTGCCGACCCGGCAGAATAAATCCTCCGTTGCGCTTTGCTGAATGATCATGAAGACATGATTAAAGCTCCAGATTTATAGCTTCCCTGGTTTTGAGAAATCAAGCTGTTCCCCTGGCTTGGGCCTGAGCCCCCTCCCCCAGCGCCGCCTCCCTCCCCCGGCTGGTGGGGACAGGGAGCAGGGAAAGGCCGCGTCCCCCAGCCAGAAGAATGCCAGGTGTGCCGTGGTCAAACTGCAGCGGGGCCCCTGCGGGGCAAGGGGTCGCTAAATCGTCCCACCGTTGGGGAGACAGGCCAAAGAGCACATCCTTGGCCACACATCTGGCCCAACATGTGGCCTTTGTCAACCCTGGAAACGCCTGGCCCTTGGCCCAGGTTCCCGCGGGGGCCTGCTACCTGCAAACACGCTCCTTCCCCGGGTACCTTTTAAGCATCACCCCAGTGTGTGTGACCGCGTCTCCTGAGTGTCCTGTAGTCCGAAGAGGAAGTTTTTCTAGCAATCAGATGGGTACACGGGCTCTGGCTGCTGTGTTTAAAGCCAGATTTCAGAGGCCTTGAGTCAAAGAACGCTCCCACTTGTTATTTAATTAATATTCGTAATTGCGGTAAGGAATCGCATCATCTAAAATTGGCCATTCTATTCATTTTATTCCGTCGTTCATCTTGGCTGTTCCCCCAGCCCCGGGTCACAAGCCCAGGTCCCTGTGACGTACGTGGACCTCGTCGGTGGACTCCAACACTTAGACACCAGGCCACCCCCAAAAGTGCACAGATCAACGGCACTGAAGTATGTTTATAATGTTTTCTCTCTTTTGATGCCAAGGGTTTTTCATCCCCCTCAAATAAAATCAGTATGTCAAGCATTCACTGCCAGTTGCCGCCTCTCCCCAGCCCTGGGCAACCACTAATCCGCTCCAGCCTCTGTGGATTGACGTCTCCTAGATATTTCCTGTGCATGGACTCATTTGCCAAGTGGACTTTATGAGTCTGGCTTCCGGCACTTAGCGTCGTGTTAGAGGTGAGTTTATGGGACAGTGTGTGTCAGCACCTGCCCTGATGGCTGTGTGATACTGCTTGGCCACATTTTGTGGATCCATTCATCTGTGGCTGGATATGCAGACATTCTTGAAGGTGGATGCTAGTAATGGTCCCATTCTTCAGAGGCGGAAACAGGGCTCCGGGAGGTCGCCACTCACCTACGGCCCATGACTCACATGGAGGAGCCTGGATGTGCCGGGCAGTCTGACCACTGATCTGTCCAAGAGCAAAGGCAGGGGCTGGGGTAAGGGCGACGGCAGGGGGCAAGGCAGGAAATGGACCGTGGTGACTTTTCCAGAGCCTCCCACCAGGTACATCCAGAAAAGCTAAAGAGATTGCTCAGTAAATCTGATAGCTTAGGCGCTTTTACAGTGTGTGCTGCCCTAATGATACTTTAAAACCTCAATAATCAGAAGTTTCTTGAAAATGTTCAGCAAGCATGTGCACACACATACATGGCATGCATGCCTGCACACCTTCCATTCATCCACCCCTGCCCATTCACCTACTGATCCATCCATCCACTCATCCACCCATCCATCCATCCATCCATCCACTCATCCATCCATCCACCCACCCATCTATCCATCTATTTATCCATCATCCTTCCATTCATTCGTCCATCATCCATCCATCCATCCATCTATCCATTCACCCATCCACCCATGTCAGTTGAATTAGATGCAAAAGCCTAAGTGAGGCAATTCCAGTAAATTGAGTTCTATAGGGAAAATAAATCAGTTTATCCAGATTCTCTTTTCTTTTCTTTTTTCAAGGAAAGGTGTAAGCAGGAGTGAAGGTGATTAGGAAAGCAGACAGGAAGAGAGAGGAAGAAGCAGCATTTTATTTTATTTATTTTTATTTTATTTGTTTCTCTTGGCTATTCCCCCTCGACCCCGGGACATAAACCGGGGTCCTTGGGATGCACGTGGACTATGCTTGCCTGGAGACAGTGGACCTAACTGCTACTCCTCCAGGGCACATCCAGAGCATCTTTTCCTTTTTACCCCAAGGGAAGTTTTCTTCCATGATCTGGTTTGGTTATCAAATCTGTGAGTGTCTTCACCCCTGGTTGTGCTTAGGGGAAAGAATGTGACTTCAAAAGCGTTCAGTCATTTCATGGTTTTTTCCCCATACTTTCATCTCCCTGTACACCCCTCCGTTTTTTCAGGACTGGCCTTCTGAGAGAGCAGCTGCTGGGTCTAACAAAGGACATAACCTAGAGGAGCTTTTCCTCTCTGAATTTTCCAGCATGTCTGTCTACTTCTATGCCGCCTAAGATGACAGCCACTACCCACATGTGCTATGCAGACTGAAATGAAATGAAAAAGTCTTCAGTTGCACAAGCCAGACTTCCAGCGCCCAATATCGCCACGCAGGCGGTGGCCTTCCTACCGCAGAGCAGAGGGAGGAAGCTGCCATCACGGTGGAAAGTTCAACTGGATGGCGCCGTCTGCACGATCAGTTCCTTGGGCAAGGGGCTCTGTTCCCCTGTCTGCTGCAGACCTGACAGGAAGGAAATAAGCATTTTCTCGTGCTAGTGAAGATCGCGGTTAGGATGCACCCTCTGCCTTCACGGGCAGACAAAGCGGATAGACAGAGTGGTGACAGGAAAATATGGCTGGGATGTCAGATGTGGAGGGAAGATGGGTGAGGCAGGGTGGTTGAGTCTTCCATGCCCCAATCCTGCCAGGCAGAGGAATGTGGTGGGGCTCTTTAGTAAGGGAGGAATCACAATGCCCAACTTGTCCCTGCAGATCTCGGCAGCATTCATGTGACTCGGTCCGGGTCGGTGCAAGAATCCATCGTTATGTTTTTTGTGTTTTTTTTTTAAAGGAAAAGTGCAGGCAGGAATGAAGGCAAGCAGGCAGGCAGGCAGGCAGGAGGAGAGAGGAGGAAGCAGCACTTCATTTTATTTATCTGTTTATCTTGGTTGTTCCCCCAGCCCAGGATGTGAACCCAGGTCCTTGGGATGGATGTGGCCTGTGCTTTTAGCCAGAAGCAATTGATCAAACCACTACTCCACCAGGGTGCGCCCATCTTTCTGTTTTGATTTAAGATCAGGCAGGATTTTCATTGCTGTGTGCAGGGCCACCGAGTCAGAAGAAAATGCACACCACAAGTCCAGAGCTTCTCTGTGCTCCGAGCTACAGAGAAATGGGACCATAAAGCAAGCAGAGGGAGCCTGGGGCTAGGAAAGATGGGGTCCGGGGAGAGTTTGGCCCGCGGACCCAGAACGCCAGCTTCCTGGCGTGTGAAGATGCACAGCCAGGCTTAAGGAAGGGATGTTTCAAGCCTGGTTCATCCGAGGTGGATTCCAGAGGAAAACATGCACACTTCTTTCTGCCCCTTCCTGAGTCTGCATTCTCCTCTCTCCCTCTCTCTCTCTCTGTGTCCCTGAGAGCAAGCAGGAGCAGTTTGGTTTTGACTGCCGGAGGAGGCTTGAAATATTACAAAGGTGGCGTGCGGAACGCTCCCTGCGGCCCTGCCCCGATGGCACGCGCGCAGACATAAAAAGCAAATTCCATCAGTAACCCGTCGCCGGAACCCGGCAACAAGCGCAGAGTTTTTCTCCCTGCCGGGGCTGTTAGCAGCAATGTATTTCTCCCTGCACTAAGCATCATCTTTCCCAAGGCTGCATTACAATGATTTATAAACCCCATTTCGGAGGGGAATGAATAGATCAAAGTGAGGAGAAAGAAAAGGAGACATGAGCAGCTGGAGGAAGATATTGAAGCATGAAACAAAAACACAAATGAAAAACTAGGCAGCGATACAATGGAGCTGCTCCTCGCCGCACTTTTATCGGAGAAAAAGAAAGCAGAGTCTCCGTTTTAATCCCTTTTTTGTGGTGGTTGTTCTTTTTGCCTTATCAGATGCGACCTCCTCTCAGTTCCAGGGGTTCTGAGACATGGGGAGATGTGTGGGAAGGGGGCTATCCAGGATCAAGGGGGCAGAAGGCTGCCAGCAGGGGGCTCACCCCTCAGCAGCAACCAAGCCTTCGCCACCTTCTGCGCCCCCACCACTTTGAGGGTTCAGTTGGCTCCTGAGTAAATAAGAGATGTGGCCCTTGGTTGCTTTTACAGTGTGGGGGGGGGTGCCCCAGGGTGCCTGGTTGTTTTCCTGTCTTTGGCAGGATCAGAGGCCTCTTTCCATGCTCCCAGTTGGTTGTGCCCAACATGAAGGCTTTCTTTGACTTGCTGCTGTTGCTGGAAGATCAGAGGCAGGAGAGACAGCTTGAGGCCTGGCCTGCCCAGTGGGCCATCATGCAGGACCAGCCCAACAACGTGAAGGGAGAGAGTGCTCGGGCCGGGGCTCTGTGCTCGGAGGGGCGTGAGGCAGTCTCTGTCTAGTTGCTGCTGAAGGTGGGGCTGGAGACATTTCCAGACCTGGCTGGATGCTCAGGAACAGTACCAAGGGCTCCCCGAGGGATTATCAAGATGGGCAACACAGTCCTGGGGTTCACAGAGCTGGCTGAGGATGGACATAAGAGGGAACAGGCTATGTGCTGGGCAGATGGAAGGAGACATGGGGTTGGGACCGGCTACCTGGGGGAGGTGCCCTTTGAAATGGGTTTTGAAGGGAACCCTGGTAGCCGGGTACTAAGCCTGCAGCCAGGGTACAGGCCATACCAAGTCCAAGGACCCAGGTCTGGGTCCAAAACACATAGACAAATAAATGTGCTTCCTTCTCTAACTTCCTACCTTCCTTCCTTGCCCCCGAATGTTTCTTCCTCTTCCTCTTTTTTTTTTTTAAAGGAAAGGTGGTCAGGAATTAAGGCAAGTGGGCAGGCAGGAAGAGAGAGGAGGACACATTTTATTTTTATTTGATTGCTCCCATTGGTTGCTCTCCCTGGACCTGGGACGTGGACCCAGGTCCCTGGGATGTACATGGATTGTGCTCCTCCAGAAGCAGCTGACCCAACTTCTACTCCACCAGGGTGTGCCTCTTCCTTCCACTTTTTAAAAAAATAGAAAATGAAAGTCAATGAGTCTTGAAGGGAAGACAACTACCTTGGACAGGGCCCCTCATCAGTCACACAGTCTGAGGGGTGTTCCTGTCCAGACCCCGCCACTTACTACAACAAGTGCTATTCGTCATTCATCTACTGTTTATCTGCCCCCATTGGAGCATTAACACGAGACAGGTACCTGGTCTATTCGTCGGGTCTGCCACCACTTCCCCAGAGCCTCGGGCAGGGTGTGGCTGCCACATAGTAACGCAGCGAGTGAAAAAGACAACATGCCAGCCAGAGTGCCACACCTTCTGATTTAACCTCCACAGCATGGCCACCAAGCATGTGTGACAGTCCCCGCTTTACAGATGGGGGGACAAGAGCCTAGGTCATTCGCTCAGGGTTGCCTGGTGTGGGTGGCCGGGGTGGATGAGTGCTCCCATCTGTAGACCCACAGCCCACATTCTGGCCTCCCCAAAGCCCAGATTTAGGATTTACTGCTTTTCATTGACAACCGTGTCCTGTGGGGGGCTATGTGGAAGTCCACCAGTGCACAGTACTCTTGGGCTCTCTGCAAAGACATTCGACACCACAGGCAACAAGGCTCCATCTGTCCCTAACATGGCATAAGAAAGGCCCAGACTGGAGGGAACTGTGCTTCATAAGTCTGAAGGAGAAAAGCAGACATCGTATGATTTTTATCACGTGTTGTGTAGACAAACTAAACAGAAGAACCAAATCAAACAAAGACAGACTTTTATAAAGTCTATAGGCCAAATTAGTGGCTACCAGGAGGGAAGGGTGGGAAACATGTTGGATGAAAGTGATCAAGAATATGGTGACGGGTAGAACTGGATAAGGTGGTAAGCTTAGTGGCTGTTGACTTATGATGCCACACACCTTAAACCGATGCAATCTTGTAGTGCAATGTCCCTCTGAGAATGTAAATGAATGGATGGATGGATAGAGAGATGAGAAAGGTTGAGATATGGCACACCCTGGTGGAGCAGTGGTTAGATCAACCACCTCTGAAGGAGCGCAGGCCACAAACCCCTGGATTGGAGTCTCAGGTGACGGGGTGGGACCTAGTGTGAGCAATTAAATAAAAATAAAATGCTTCCTTCTTTCTCTTTCTGCCTACCTGCCTACTCACCTTCATTCCAGCCTTCCCTTTAAAAAAAAAAAAAAAAGGAAGAAAAGAAAGGCCGAGATAGACTCTGCGAACAGAATAAAGAGCTGTCCTGCAATAAGGAGGGCTTGCGCTCTGGCACAGACATCACTGACTCTGTCCCGGGCTGGAGCTCCTTCTGCGGGTTCATCTGTGGACTTCTCTTTTAAAGGCCCGCCCAGTCAAAGTCTCCAGGGATTCTAGGCAGAGGCCATTTGCAGGGGGTGTCATGACATTGTGTGTCCTTGCTCAGAGTGGCCTTGGGATGCTCTAAGTGACCAAGGACGTTTGAGTGATGCGAGGATGAACGAAGGGCCGTGGCTGGGAATGCTGGCTCAAGTCAGGGGATGCCTGAGGCTGACAGATGACTCTCAGTACCCGGGTCGACCTGGCCTCACCCGCTCAGCGTCCCGGCTAGCGCTGGCCCCGGCTGCACAGGGGGCATCTCTGCTTTCTTCAGAGTCACACAATTAAAGACGTTTATTCATTGTCCTGAGGGAATCTTCACTTCTAGAAAAGGATTTCCCGAGCAGTTCTGTTCTAAAGGATATTGCATGTAACTATCACTCTCGACGGGGACAAAAACGACTGTGAGTGGTCTCGAGAACATGCCCGCCCCTGGGCATCTGATGGAAAAAGCAGCTTCATTCCACCTCATTCTTGTGGGGCAGAGAAACCAAGTTTCTCCCTAAAAGTTGAGAGAGTCGAGATGACTTACAGCAGGAATTTCATATTTGAGAAAGCACTGGGTTTCCAGGAAAACAAGTTACTCACTGCAGCTCCTGCCTGATCTGATTTTTAAATAGACAAGCTACAAACCTCCTGAAAATTGGAGTTTATAATTGAAATATTGATAAACTCTTTCCCATAAAGAAGCTACTAGATACTGCAGTAATAGCTAGGAAATCAGCTAAAATAATAAGAATGCTTTTCTCTGCTTAACCAAGAAATACAATGGCAGACTTTATGACTTACAAAACACAGCTGCCTTTCCTCAAATTGGATAGAAAAAAATGAACCCTGATAAATTATGATGCCCCTAAATTCCAAAGAATGAGCATCAATTATTAGGGGTGGCACCATCGTCCTTCCGGGCAGCCTACTTATTAAGACTAGAATTTATTATTATTATGCTTTGGTGCAAATACACTGGCTGATAAAATTCAAATCTATTAAAACGAACATCTTCCTTTCTCTGAATCAGTAGGAGACACTATTCCAAAGGGAAGAATTATAAATTAGAAAAGCAAATGCTTTTTATATAACCCAAAGATAATTTAAGGGAGAAACATCCACCATAATCCGGGCTTTCTGAATCATGCCCAAAACCCCGGAACTGCCCACAAAATGGACAGTGAAATACAAGATTGGGAACCATCACCTGGGACTCCTGGCTTCAGTCCTCAGACCGAAACCCATTTGTGAAGATGTTTCTGTATTATTCATTTCAAACAAATCTTTCAGCATCAGTTTTCATCACCATGAGGTGCATTTCCTTCTTCAAGAGATACAAATTATGTTGGCTTTTTTCAAAAGTTGAATATTTTGGATGGAGGAAGGATTGAAGGAATCACTGAGTCGTCCCCTCTACCAGAGAAGGAAGATGAGTCTCTCTGAGGGCTCACTGGCTCCAGGAATTTGAGAGTCAGAAAGGACCACAGGAATCAGGCTCCAAAGTGCGCCTGGTGAAGCCAGTGGTCCTCCAGGCTGGGGTTTAGTCAGTTCCTCCTGGGACACCCCACGCCCCTGCCACCGTGGTAGCCCACCCCATTGACAGATACGCCCCACTCGAGGGCAGCTCTTCTTTACCTCCAACTAAGATGGTCTCCCTGGGGCTCCACCAGAGTGCCAGTCCCCAGTCTTAGCTGCCTGGCCCTGGTCTGGTACCGGGTGGGAATCCAGAATTGGTGGCAGTTAAACAGCTCTTCCCTCTGGAGCAAAACAGACAACCCATCTCTGTTTCCACCGACACCTCTTCAAAGACTTGAAAATCCTTGTTGGATTCCGCCCTGGCCTCTTCTCCTTCCCCCGGTCCTCCCCTGCTTTCCAGCCTCCTGCCACCCTCTTCATGCCCACTGTACCGATGCCCCCCGAGGAGGGGAGAGTGGGGAACAGGCATCGCCCACTCATGATGTCACACCCAAGCCCGCACCCCTCGGCGCTGTAGGTGCTCTTGGGAACAAGCTTCGCATTTCTCTTAGGCTTCCAAGGAGACAACGTCGAGGGTCTCATCAAGACATGACTACCAAGGAGCTGTCTGTCACAGCCCCGTCCCTTCACGCTTACAGCCACCTGGAGGAAGGGACACACGTGTGAGCAGCCATGCAGACAGCAAGCGCCCATAACAGGCTTGATGGGTGAGTGGTGGGAACTGGTGCATCTGTTGGAAGATCCTCGAGACCCCCAGACTCAGGAGGCAAACAGTGGAGGAGGTGGGGGCAGAGGGAGATGCAAGAGAGGAGGCAACTGTAATTGCCCTGAACTTAGGGGGCATAGCAGCCATGAAGGGAGAGTCTCTGTGGCTGCCACGCGATGAGGAGGAGAGACCGACAGAGCCATCGGATGACGGGCGGCTGCCTATGCCCAGTCCCTGGTTTAAATAAGTCCTACACACACGCGCGCCTCATCACACAGGGCACGCAAATCGTATCGCCACACAACTGAAAACCCCCGGGTACCACAGGCCTGCAGGCCCCTGGTGTGCGTGTTAAAACCACCAGCGCCGATGGCCCTCATTTGTGGCAGACCCACTTCCCTCCTCCACCAGTGCCAACTGAATGCATGCTCTTTCTGCGGATCTGCTCCTTCTGGAATGTTCTATTTTGGTTAGCATGCCCGCCACTGACTCAGCTGTTCAAGCCAAAAGCTTGGTATCCATCCTCCACTTCCATTCCTTGCCCTCCACGCCCCGTCGGGCCACCCCTTGAATCGCTGTCCAGTCCCTTCCTTTGTTTCCTCCCCACCGTCCTGACCTCCCCACCCACTGCACCTCTCAGCCACGACTGCAGCGGCCTCGTTGGGTCTCCCCACTGCCAGCCTGACCCTCCACCTGCGCAGCCAAGTGGTCTTGCAAAATTCAGTCTGTTCATTTCCCCTCCCAGCTTAAAACCTCTAGAAGATGACACGGTCTGCAGGCTCAGAACTAAGGTCTCAGGCGGGCAGGGTCGAAGGCAAGAAGTCTCTGCTCTGCTGCTCACCAGCAATGGGGTGCAGACGTGTCAAGGAAGCGCCTCCCTCTCCTCATCTGCAGACGGGACAGGAGCGCTTAGACGCCCGTGCCTGTGACGCGGGGCTTAGTAAGTGCCAGTGTCCGCCACGCACTTTAGTATTGACAATCCAGGCACGTCCGTGTGCGCTGCGCCCACGTCTCGAGGTCAGCGCCCACTCACCCAACCTCCCCACTCGCAGGCCCCGCCTGTGCCCCAGGAACTGTCCCGCCTGCAGGTCTCAGACATCGCCCATCTCGTGTCTCTGCTGCTCTACATCCTCCTCCAGAACTCAAGCATCCAAGTTCAGGGCGCTGACGTGAGCGTGCGTCACTCGGCGAGAATGTGGTGTCACCGGGACTCAGGTGACGGCTGTGGCAAGAACGCAAAACGGCGGGGCCGCCTTGGCAGTCAACATGGTGGGGATGCGCAAAGGCTGCGTGCAGTGTGGAGCCCAGATCCCATTGCTAGACGTCTGCTCAAGAGAAATACAGGCATGTGCCCACACAAACACGTACGTGGCTGCTCCCAGCGGTGTTATTCAGAGCAGCCCCAAGCCGGCGTCCACTGGTGGATGGTGGTGTGAACGGAAACCACTCACAAGAAAAAGAATGTAGCGCTGACACAGGCTAAAACAAAGAGGAGCCTCGAATGCCTCACGCTGGTGAAAGTATACAAGACCGTGAGGGCGCACCCTGGTGGAAGAGTAGTTTGGCCCCCTGCTCCGGAGGGAGCAGTCCCCACACATCCCAAGGTCCCAGGTTCGTGTCCTGGGTCTGGGAAGATGAACAACGAAATGAAAATAAAGATGCTTCTTCCTCCTCTCCCTGCCTGCCTGCCTGCTCACCTTCATTCCTGCTGCAAGTTTCCTGTAAACACGGACTGCAGTACCATGTATACTAAATTCTAGGCAAGGCCAAACAGCACAGACAGACAGAAAGCCATTGGTGGTTGTCTGGGGCCAGGGTTAAGGGCAGAGTCACTGGGGAGCCTTCTGAGGTGAAGGAACAGTTCTGAATCTTGACAGCAAGATTACACGATTATATACAAAAACCTGCACTCACCAAACAGCATTTAATGGGTGCATTTTATGTATAAAAAAGGGTGACTTCAATAAGTAATCGAACAAATGTAAGCTAACCCCCAGAGTGGTGTCCTCTATCAAGCCCCCCCACCCCCGACCCCCCACACCTCTGGGCGACCCTACCCTTGTCATGTTCCAGGAGTTGGACTTTTCCTACTGCCTTGACATCAGATTAGACGGGACTGTCTCTGAATTAGCCAGGAGGCAGGGCCCTTGGCTCCTTTCCTCACTGCTCCCCGGAGCCTCGAGGAGACCATGTGTGCAGGACTTGACATGTCCCAAGAACTCTGCCCACTGAGCTTACATGTCCTCGCCTGAGCCTTACGATGTCCCCACTTTAGAAAGAAATGCAGGCTCAGGGGATGGAATAAACACCTGCCGAGCCAGACAGCTACAGGGGGGCGGGGGGCTGGGCTTCCAGGGCAGGTCAGTCCGTGTCTCTGGGTCAAAGCTGAGCCTGATGGAGCACGTGAGAAAGGGCCCGTGGGAATGGTGTGTTTTATTGGGTCGAACTCACTGTGGGAGCCGTTCCATTCCGTTCCTCTCCTGCTCCCTCTTCCCAGGATCAGGCCACCAAAGCACTGGGGGCACCTACACTATCCGTGCATGAGTGCGTGCGCGTGCTTTACCCACAGAAACCTGAGCTTTTCCGCCCTCCCCTCATTTCTGAATTAAACCAAAAAGCTAAACGAGCCCACCACTCAGGAGACCAGTGTCACCTTGCTAGCAGCTCGCACCTCTGCCTTGTCGTGGAATTAAGCCCCACTCCCAAACGAAGCACCCAACAGTGTCACCACGGAACAGGGGCTCCCTCCCCTGGCAGCCCCGAACTGCAAAACACAGCGGCTGCTGGAAAACAACCCACCGCGTGTCGACTGCGCACCTAAGCAGGTCTTTTCCTTCAGCAGAAAGCCTGTGAACGCTGGGTGGTTTTATTAAGAAATATTCCAGGGCTGGGTACAGAATCGAAGGAACAGGTTGTTGCTTTGATCAGGCCAGTTTTCTGGTGCGTGCTCCCTTCTGAGCTCTTTCTAAAACTCCACTCAACAAACATGCTGTACTGGATGTGTGAAGTCCCTGCGTTCGCTGCTGTCAGCAGCGTGGTGTACCCGGGAGAGGAGCGTCGGTTTGGGGCACAGAGGGAGGGTGCTGGGTGTAGTCGGCCAGAGCCACGCCTGCGCCCGAGCAGGAGAGTCGGTGGGGACAGGTGGCGGGCTCGGGGCTCGGGGCTCGGGGCACAGGAGCCGGATCACCTCCCCGCAGGGTTTGTAGGTTTAAAATGAAGTCAGCGTTAGAATAACAAGTCTTTCTTTTTGCCCCGGAAGGGGTCCCCAGAAATAGAAAACGATCAATTCATTTGACCTAGTTCACTCTCCGCATCCCCAAAGAGAGGCGGGTGCTGAGTGACAGGTGGAGGGTGAGCCACCTGCATCTGGAGTCGGGCTCCGCTCATCAGCCGATGGCGAGGGGATAAAGGCAGGCAGAATGCAGGCTCGGTGGCGGAGCGTGCTTTACGGACAGAGGCCGTCTGGTGTCCGGATCCTGGCTCCCCTCCGTCGTCTGGATTCTGAGACTCTGGGGGCATGTCAGCCAGCGGGAGTCTCAGTTCCCCTGGAGTGGGGATCGCTCACCCGTCTCAGAAGGCTTAGACGTCGTCGCCTGAATGACAGGATGTGGTGTGCGGGTCAGCACACCTCCCAACACAGCAGGGACGGACTGGCTGCCGCCGTGTCTGTTGTTGCGAAACAAACAAGGCAGCACACTGTGTGGCACCGCAGCCCCCATGAGGAGCCCCCAGCGACCTGGGATGAGGAGAGGCCCCACTCGGACTGGGATTTTGTGAGCAAGTTTCCTACTTAGAATTCAACCCTTCAATGCAGGGGATACCATAGAAAGGAATGAACATGGGGACTGAATAAAAAAAGTGGGGTCCAGACTCATCCTGATGGCTCAGGAGCTCAGGTGGAGGTTGGGGTGTGAACCACGAAAAGCCCAGAAACCGACGTCACAACTTGGGGCCAGGGATCAGGAGAACAACCAAAAATAAACAAATACATAAAAGGGCTTCCTCCTCTTCTTCCTTCTTTCCTTTCCTTAAAAAAAAAAAAAAACAAAACAAACTTGGGTGTGCCCCCCCCCCAGTGGAGTAGTTGTTACGTCCGCCGTCTCCAAAGGAGCACAGTCCACGTACATTCCAGAGATGCAGGTTCACGTCTGGGGGTGAATGAGAGCAATCAAAATGAACAACTAAATAAAAATAAGTAAAATGTTTCTTCCTCCTTCTTCTCCCGCCACCCTACTCTCTTTCATTCCTGCTTGCACTTTCCTCCTCTCCCTTTATTCCTCTCTTCAAAAAAGGGAGCGGGGGTGGGGTGAGCCTGCATGGGAACCGCCAACATGCAGATTCTGGGGCCTCTCCAAGTCATATTTCTGACAGGTTCCCCACGTGGTTATCTGACGTGTGAAAGGCACTGGAAGGTGACTGACCTGGCCGCAGTAGCCAGGTGACTCCGCGGTCAGGACGGGAAGCAGGACGCCCATGTCCTGGGGGGCACAGAGGTCAGAGCCAGTCCTCTCGGGGTCATGGAGCTGGTGCTTGGGTTCCCTGGGCTTTAAGGAAGCGCTTCTCAAGGTTCTCCCACTACCGCACGGAGTTACCTGACAGGTCAAGCTCACCCCCGGTCCCCTCCCCCAGGGGAGCACTCAGAGGACATGCTGTTCATTTTGCTGCTTAAAAATCAACAACGGGTCTACCTGGAGGTGCAAGGAACTAAGCCCACTAAGCTGCAGGCCACGCAAAGCCCATGGACCGGGATTCAAGACCTGGGGCTGGGGGAAAATCAATTAAAAATAGATATAAAAAAATCAATAACCTAGTGTGTACCGATGGGCTAGTGGATAATTCTGCTGCCTCTAGCTGGCACAAACCAGATCCATCCCAAGGTCCCAGGTTCTTGTCCAGGGGCAGGGGTGGGGAAGGAGCAATCAAGATGAACAGCTAAAAATAAAAATAAAATGTGACTTCCTCCTCTCTTCCTGCCTGGCTGCCTGCTCACCTTCATTCCTGCTGCAGCTTTCCTTAAAAAAAACAAAAAAAATCAATAACCTGCCCACCCAGATCCGTAACAGCATCATTCACAAGGACCGAAGGCGGACCTGATGGAAAGATGGATAAAAATGTGGTCTCCGCTCAGGAGAACGGGGCTCAGTCATAGGAAGGAGAGTCTGACACTTGTCACAGCAGACGGACCTTGAGAACGTTCTGTTGAGTGAAATCACCAGTCAGAGACAGGACGACAAACGCACTCCCATGAGGTCCTAGAGTAACAATCCAGAGACGAATGTAGCGCAGTGGCCAGAGGCGGCGGGGCAGGGCAGGGGTGTCCGTTGTGCATGGGGACAGTGGGGACGGACTGTCAGTGTGGGAGGATGAAGGAGTTCTGTGGGGATGGCTGCACAATGCCACTGGACCTAAGGCTACTGAGTTTGTGCTCAGATGTGATTGCAATGCTCATTTTGTTACATGTTCTTCTCACTTTACATTTTTAAAACCAAGGAAGGAAAGGCAATATCTGCAAAAATCGGTATTTACCCGGGAGCAACAAACGATTCCCAGCCCTGTTGCTTCTCAGGAGACACAGCAGAGACCCTGGGCCCACCTGTGGGACCTGTGCGCCACCCAACTCTGTCCCGTGCCCCTCGAAGCTGTGGCTCCGGCCCCAGAGACACTGATCCCGCAGCCTGGCTGTGGCCTGGATGTGCGGAGCACGTGGGCTGTTAGCATTCTTCCCCGTTCCTCCCTGCTGGCACTCATCCAACCCATAATTAGGCAGATTCTCAAAGGAGAGAGAACACTTCCTGCCCAAATGACAAACTGTGGATTAGGCAGCGATCTTCCCAGATGTGGCATTTGTCTTCCTGGCAATGCTGCAGGTGGCTCTAGGTTGACTCACTGGGAAGCTCCATCTGAGCGCCTGATCCTCAGAAATACCTTCTTCCGCTGCTCCACTTCTGCCTGGGTTTTCATTTGCAAGCTGTCTCCCCTCAGAGCGTGAATGCCCCTCTCTGTAGGAAAGGGGAGGGCTCTGGGAGGGGGCTTTTCAGAACCCAGTGAGGAGCCAGGTGATGCCCTTTGCCCTGGTGGCCACTCAGCTCTCCCCACAGGAGTGCCCGAGTGTCTGCCCGGTGGGGCCGAAGCACCATGTCATCCATCCTGGCCCAGTGCAGAGGAGACACAACAATGGCTGCTGAATAAACACAATGGGAGAGCGAATAAAATGGTGAAACAGCCTACAACTGCCACTGACTTCAAGCCAACGGAGAGTGCAAAACTCATGCACTGGGCACACCCTTGGTTTCGTGGTCAAGTCCACCACCGCTGACCTGTGCAGCCTACATACATCCCAAGGACCCATGTTCACCACCTGGGGGCCAAGGTTACAACCAGGATGAACAAGCAAATAAAATAAAGTGCTTCTTCCTTCTCCCTTCCTGCCTGACTGCCTACTTGCCTTCATTCCTGCCTGCACCTTTCCTCTTAAAAAAGAAAGAAAAAGAAATACGCTGTGCAGACCCACATAAGTGGTGCATCAGTGCCAGACGCTACCTTTGGAGTGTGTGCAGGAGCCCCAGGACTTAACCTGGAGGCCTGTTTCCAAGGTAATGCTCTGACCTGAGACTCAGCAGACCACCCTAAGCGACAACAGACGTTTTGCACTCCCACGCGCATTCTGCTTCCTGAAGCTTATCCGCATGGTCTACTTCCGATTCGGTAGACATTGGCCTGATTGAGATGGAAGATTTCTTCTCAACGAGTATGAATGTCCACTGATGAACAAATGGATAAACTGGTACGCGCTTTCAGTCATCGCGTAACAACAGGGATCTGCGCTGTGAGAACGCATCCCTAGGTGGCTTCTCCGTCCTGCGAACACAGTATCAGCCCTGGGGGCCTGAGGAACAAGACGGCACGACATGCAGTCGCGCACGAGGGGAATGAAGCTCTCCAGGGACGCAGCAACCATGCGCTGCGCGGAGCTGCTGCGGCCACATTAGGATGCCACGACGTCGTGGTGTCCGCAGTCCGTCACTGACCCATCGCTTAGGGAGCACAGGCCCACACACACCATGGAATGATATTCAGCCATAAAAATGAAAGAAGCACTGATGTACATGCGAGTATCGCTACACAGAAGCCCTCTTTCGACGGGGTCTCACGCACTCACGTCAACCTCAGGGACCTCACCTGCCTGGCCTGGCCCGGGACCTGAGGTTGCTGGTGGGCCCCTCCCTCCCAGCAGAAGGAAGGAGATTCCTCTACCCAGCAACAGTTCAGCCAATGAGAGTGCCATACATCAACCAATGAGCGGCCACCACACAGCAACCTCCCAGTTTCCTCCAATGAATGCTTCGGTTACAATAGCCCCTCTGAAAAAAATCTATGTAAGTTGGTTGGGGCTTCTGCGCTGGGCAGGAGAGGAGGAGTTGCCTTACCCTGACACCAGTCTGGCCGAGGCCTGTTTAACGTGTCTGATGAGCCTGTTTTGCTGGCGAAATAACTGGTTGCTTTTTGTTGGAGGGCAACGTGCTCTGAGTGGGGGGACCTCGAACACATGATGCTAAGCAAAAACAGCCGACACAAAGATCACGCACCATAACTTGACAGCAACTCTCCGGAAAGGGCCAGGACCCATAGAGACAGGCATGAGTGGTGGCGGGATGGAGAGAGGGATTAATTACTTAATGGGAATCGTCCTTCCTGGGGAGGAGCTGGGGGCGGGGGGCATGTCTCAAAACTAGAGGGACCTGGTGGTCATGGCAGGGCATTGTGAGTTCTCTAAATGTCACTTGACTGTACCCTTTAAATGGTTAAGAGTGTGTTATGTAAATTTCACCCCAGCAGGAAAAGAAATCTGAATTCAAAATAGGCTTCCTGAGATTGTGTAAAACGAAGCCACACCCACTATAACACAGGTGTGTTGTTTCTTCTTGCCATCAGTTTTGCCACTGACAATCCCATCAAAATGCTAGTGCATTCTGTCCAGGTGGGAATGACTTTGGAATGCAACCCGTTTGTGCGTCCTTGTTCCCTGCCTGGCTCCCCCTGCCCCCAGGCTGCAAACTCCCTAAGGGAGGGCGGGGACCTCTTTCTGTCTTATTAGTCCCTATCTTCCTGGTGCCTGAGCTGGCTCCTGGTGCACAAATGTGTGCTGGGTGTGTGAAGGGCACCAACAACCCAGCTCCCCTCAGCCTGGGCAAAGGGTAGGGGTCCTCAGGGCCATTCCATCTCTACTTGGAATGCACAGATGCCCACCTATGCAAATGCAGAGATTCTGGTTCCGTGGGTCTCGGCGTGGGGGGCTGAGATTCTGCATTTCCAAAGTGTACCCAGATACATGGATACTGCCCACGGACCACACTTGGAGGAGCAAGAGCCCAGGCCCCCAGCCTGGCCACTGAAGAAAAAGAGCAGGTCTCCGTGGTTGTGTGTCTCCTGACCTCACTGCTCCCGGCCTCCCTGCAGGAATGGGGAGCCTGAAAACATCCCTTACCCTGAAGAGGATGAGTAAGGCAATTGGCAACTTTTCTCATTGATTCCAAGGTAGGCTGTCATTTCAAGGAAAATGCATCCACTCCAATTTAGAACACTCAGTGTTCTGTTTTCTTATGTGTGGTGGGGATGGGGGTGGTAGGGAGTCTGCACCCCCGAAAAAAGCAACACGCTGTTCCTCTGCCTTTGTGTTTCCAAGCCTGTAAACTCCGTTTGAATCACAGCTAATAAACAGGTCATCTTGTACTTCCAAAATAAAAACATGCCTTATTTGAGTGGAAAAGCAACTGTACATTAAAAAGCTGTCAACTTCACGACAATTTCCCTGAACCTTGCACTGCAGAAGGGTGCCCTGTCACTCAGAGTTGGGAGCAGTTTCACTGAAATAACTCCTTGTCTGTGTAAATAATGAGTAGAATTGCATGAGCCTATCTGGCCCCCAGCCCCCTTCCACCCCCCTGACAAAGAAACATATGCAAATAACAGCTTTATGGGGTGAGCTTCTAGACACTTCAGTTTGAAAACCAAGACAGGCAGGCCCCACCCTGGGACTGTGGGCTCAGGATGCAGAGGGGGGAGAGGTGACGGTGATGAAAGCAGTGGTCTCTGCAAGCTTCCCTTCAAGGAGGCTGGGCTGCCACTCAACTGCTATTTCGGGAACATATGCAGGTTGCATCAGAAAGCGCTGTAGGTGGGAGATGTTCGCTGATGAAGGATGACCCAGCCCCCAGAGGTGTTTATGTAAAACAGGCCAGCCCACGCTGCCTGCAGGGTTCGAGAACTACTCCACCACCTACTTCATCTCTCCCAGCCTCAGGTTCCCCGACTCTCACATGCCAACAATAATAATACAGCCTCACAGGTGGTAGCGAGCAAGACGATGAACGCCAAGGTACTTTGTAAACCCTCGGGTATAATTTAGGTGCCAACCATTATTGTCAATCACTAGCTCCATGGAGATGGAGCCATGGGCTTGGCTGCCAGCCCTGCCGAGACAGGGCTCCACCATTAGCGATGCGACTTCAGGCACTTCTCTGCCTCTCTGAGCCTCAGTTTCCGCAAGTGTAAAGTGGGGATGATAATAATATCTCCCCTTTGGAGTCGGGGAAATTTGATGAGAGAGTACAGGTTACGTCATGTTTGGCCCATAGTAAGGACTCAGCAGGAGCGAGCTGTTAGTCTCGCTGCTGCTGCTGACGATAACGATGGTGTTACTGGTAGTGATGATGATGATGATGATCCTCATTAATGATGAGGATGCTGATACCCATCTTCCTTTCAGAAATAGGGGGACCTTTCTAAAATGCAAACATGATCGTATTCCTCTCAAAGGCTTCCCATCACATTTGAAGAAAGTCCAGATTCTGGCCATGACAGTCGAGACTCTTTCCAGGTGTGCGGCATCCTGCCTTGAATTCGAACCTGCAGATACTGATCATCTTTCTGGTGTTAGGCTCCACCACACTGTCTTTCTCCTTCAAACTCAGTCCGGGCTGTTATCTGTGCTTGAGGCATGGGCAGAGCCCTGCAGACAGCGTGGCACACACACCAGCAGCGTGCAAGCAGCTCAGGTGTCTTCACGCGCAGGCCCAGCTCTTGGGGAAAGGGTCACCAAAGAGGGCTACATGCTAACAGGGATGTTCAGCGTTTTCATGCATTCATTTCAGGGGGGTTGTGGGGATAACTGCTATGTGCACAGGGCACAGAATTCAAGCGAGACTCAAGGACGGAAGACGAAGATTAAGTCTCCCTCTCACTGCTCTCTCTTGGGAGTTCCTCTCTCCCCACAAGAGGCAACCTCTCTTAAGTCTTTTTTGATTATCCTCAAAACAGGAAACTTTAAGAAGGGCTGGAGAAAACCATCTAGAACATTCAACCCCTGTTGGTAACTGTTACCACTTCTCATTTTTCAGATTTCCTGTCCAGGCCCTGTTCAGGGAGGAGGAAAAGTTTTGCAAGAATGTAACTAAACTAGAGGCAAAATCTTGTGTTCTGCTCTCCTCCCCACCTGTCTTTATATTGTGAACATTTTCCTCATTCCTTGAAGTCTTCGTAAGTGTCGCTTTTAATGGCCATCGCATTGAAGCCTCCACTTTAAATGTCGCAAAGTGGAATGGTCACGAGCAATCCTTTGATAAGTCGTATTCTTTGTTGAACAGATTTTTAACAAGTCACTCTGCACATACTTCCATGCCATGAGCACAGGGAGAGGACAATTTTTTTATTGAAGCAAGATTGGAAAATGACTTGAATCCATTGACCAAATCAGCTTTATTTGGTCCAGCTCTCCACAGTGGGCTGAATGGTGCTCCCTCAAGGATATGTCCCGGAACCTGTGAATGTGAACCTCCTTGGAAGATGGACCTTTGCAGATGGTATTAACTTACCGATCCTGAGATGAGAGTATGCTGGGTTAGCCACATACACTCTAAAGCTGCGGAAAAGTGCATCGTTACAAAGAATCCTTTTGAAAAGACAGGCACAGCAGAGAAGACCATGTGACACTGGAGGCTGAGGTTGGAGGGATCCGGTCACAAACCAACCAGCACCTGGAGCCAACACGACATGGAGGATGCAAGGAAGGATTCTCAAGGATTCCCCTGCAAACAGCTTCACTTCTGACTGCGGCGCTCCAGAACTAATCGTTTCTGGCATTTCCAGTCATGCAGAGTGTGGAAGTGAGTGATGGCAGCCACACCTACCAAATCCCTATCTGGAGTGTCCTCTCTTCATTCCCTGGGTGGACCCCACATTGAACCCTCTGTTTCATTAGCCTAGTGGACAGTGGGTGCCGATGAGGACATTACCTGAAATCACCAAGAATTTCAGGAACGGAATTGAAGTGCGGGGTCCCGGGGTGCCCGCAGGGAAGGGGCGGGTGAAGACGTGGGGGGCTCCATGAAGTGCACATTGATGGAGTCCTTACTGTCCAGGCGCAACCAGACACTGATGGTCAGTGTGAAGTCTGCTGGAACGGTGTGAACTGACCCACCAATCACCACCTGTATTACTGGAACTTGTTCCCCTTGACTGGCCATCTACCCTGGGGTGGGGGGATGCGGGGGAGCAAGTCTTTCAAAGACAAACTAACTTCTTGGATTTGGGAGAAAGTACTCTGCAAAGCGATTCCGATTCCTTTCATTTTTCCTTAGTTCACAATGAGCACGGGCGAACTCCCAGCTTCTTGTTATTATTGACAACTGGAGATGAAGCTCCAGATCACTGAGAGAGGTGTGATCACAGCTCGTGCTGTGCAGAGCAGAGATGAATCAGAACAGGTCTTCTGGCAAATTTCTGATAATCTTTCTCTCTCAACCCCAAGATGGAAGTTACTGCATTAAGTAAATAAATAAAATAAGTGGGCTATCTCGTGGTGACATTTTCATTAGCCCACTCTCTTTCTGTCTCATTAGCCTTCGTGGGGAGAGGAAGAATTGTTTTAATTAGCAGGGTTGAGAAGTCTTGCCGGGGTTGCCTTCCCTCCTGCTATTCCTAGCATTACCCTGTCAGCTTACAACACAATACAAATCCTTGCAGCCCACACCCCCACCTCAGAAGGCCGCAGAAGAAAGGGGACCCACCCCAGTCCATGTTAACTGCCTTTGAACAATCCTGTTTCTCTAAGCATTCAGGGATAACTCAAGCGTAATATTGGGCTTTATCAAACAGTTCAATATCCTCTCACACAAAGGCTCTTTGTCGTTTGGGATGAGACATGTGTCCCGTCTCTTTTACTTTTGTGCGCAGGCGGCCCCAGACAGAGCAGGCGTCCGGCAGAATGGTCATACTTAATGGGATCTTGGATCCAAAGTCTCCGTTTGGATTTACTCATTATACGCCCACATCAAAAAGCGGAGCAGGAACAGACTCCCCCGGACCCCCAGCAGGTTCCTCTGTGCATGTCCACTGCTCTTAAGCACTTGGGGGCCACAAGTGTGGTTGACCCCGTGTTGCTGTGACCCCAATTCCACGCACAGGTGTTTCGCTTTTCCACAAGGCTGAGCTGCAGGCTCAGAGCTTTTCCCTGCTGCGCCTTAGCTGTGTCTTCCTTCATGGAGAACACACTTGTGAAGGTTTCATTTTAAATCTTAAAAGGCAAGTTGTCTTCAGTTCCTGTTCATTGCAAATATGGACAATCTATGAGACTTGTCCTAAATGTCTTGTAATTTGAAAATAAGTCAGGTTTTCTTACTTCTTTGTGTTTCAAGTAGGTTGATGTGTGTCCTGGGCATTGCGACTGATACACTATGGAGCCTCTGGGTTCTGTTACATTCCTCCGAAGAGTTTCTGTTTTGCTTGCAAGCTGGTGACTTGGTTAAACTTAAACTTAAAACTACCTCTTGCAATGGGCAGGAGCTCAGACCAAAGTTCACTTATTTTAGCCTTGTTTGGACTTTTTAGAATCTGTTCCACTTACGTGTTGTTCAGAGACTTAGACAAAGTTTATAGATTGAATTTGAATTTCTCTTCTCTGGCTCTCTTCTTTCCTGGATTCATCCCTTACTTTTCAGTAACTGTGATTGCTTCCAACTGTTTTCTGGTTCTTCAAACACAGGTTTGATAGACCTATATCTCCCTTTCCAAATCCTAGACACCTGGTACAGCACTGACTATTGTCCGACATTTGGTTAAAAATCAATTTTCAAATGAGAACATTGATTTTCTCTTCTTTCACACGTCAACACTCTCATTGCTTGCTGTATCTACCAGTGTTAGCCCCTTTTCCAGAGCCTTAAGGTAGTTGTTTTCTTGTTTGTCTGCTTGTTTTTTAAAAAGATGCCAGGCACAGGCAGGAATAAAGCTGAGTATGCAGGCAGGCAGGAAGAGAGAGGAGGAAGAAGCATTTATTTCCTTTTCTTTCCTTCCTTCCTTTCCCTCCCTGCCTGCCTTCCTTCCTTTCACATTTTATAGTGGCTGCTCCCCCTGGCCCTGGGTCATGAACCCAAGTCCTTGGCTTGCATGTGGACTATGCCTCTAAAACCACAGCTTTAACTGTCTGAGCCACCAGGGTGCGCTTGAGTTGGCTTTTTGTCTTCTGTCTGTTTTTAACATATTTTATCTAGAGTTTATAGGTGTTATCTCTGGAAGGATTAGTCTGAAAGGGGCTCACTGGGCCATGATCAGAGCAAGAACACATTTTCTGTTACTGGATAAAAATGTCTGACTAAGTTAGCTTCTCCTCCTCAACAAATTTACTGAGATTCCAAATGCCTCAAATAAGAGAAGGCTTTCTGCTGCCGCTTACTAGCTCTCTGGCAGGCTTGTAGGAAGAATGGGGACAGAGGGATTTTCTTCAGATCACAACAGGGTGGTGGTTTTCTAGTTCATGATGCAGCTCTGGTCATTGGGGAAAACAGACACGTACTCGTTGGGTTCCACTTATGAGTAGGTACTAAAGTCGTTTTTAATTTTTTTTTCGATGATAAGCATAACTACCTTTAGACCATCACCGGAGCGCTCCTTCGTAACGCGGTATGAGGCGTGATGCTTGCAAACCCTCAGGGAGGAGTAGTGAGATGAGCTCAGAACGGAGAACTGCCCACCCTCCCCGGACACCATGAAAAGACAGAAGCAGCATTTTTCCAAAGGAAAACAAGGAAGGGCTCCATTAGTGAACAGAAATTTTGTGACATTTCTGAACGACTGAAATCAGACAGGGTCAGACAGGCAGAAAAGCCAAACCAGAGGCAGCTCCAGACGCAGGTGTGGGAGGTGAGCCCTCTGCAGCCAGGGAGTGTCCAGAGAAAGCCAAGTTCAGATCAAAACAGGAGAGACGGGGGGTGTGCGCAACAGCCGGGGGCCGTCTAAGCAACTCAGTGTGGAGCACTCAGGTGGGCTCAGCCCCTCTCCATCCAACATTTCACAAGACAGAGAACAACGAGGCATCTGCGTCCAGACGAAAGCAGTGAGGATGGGAAGCAGAGAACAGCGCTCTGGCGGGCACCCTGTGTCTCAGGCAGTTCAGACACTGGCGCGCAGCCACGTACGGCCCACGGGCCCAGGTTCGTGCCCTGGGCCAGGGTGAAAAACAAACAAACAAACGAAAAAGTAAATAAAGATGCTTCTCTCTTCCTTCTTTCCTTTCCTTAAAAAAAAAAAAAAAAAAAAAAAAAGAGACGCCCTCTCCTGTGGCCCCTCATCCCAGAAGTCTGCTCTCGTGGTGAGAGGCGAATTCGCTTCCCGCCTGGCCCACCTGCCCCGCAGAATCTCTGGAAGTGGCTGCTGTAAAGAGCTAAAACATCTGCAGACACGTGTTTAAGGAACAGCAAATATCCATACTGTGCACAGTCAAGAGCAGTTGAACCGTTGAGGGAAAGCATTGCCGTGAAAGAAAGAAAATGGGGGAAGGTCACACCTGAAGAAACAGAGTTAATAAGTAAACTAGGAGGCTTTTTGAAGACTTTAACTGACTCCCTAAGATCCACCAGAGAATATGACATCACCTAAAACAACAGCAGCACTGTTATGACCAGAGAATGGATGTGAAACATCGGGGAGGGATGCACAAATTCGGGGAGAGGATTGAATCGAATGATAAAGGGAGAACTGAACCGGTGGTGAACTTAACTTATTTACTATGACGCACACCTTAAACTTACATAATATTATGCTGCAATATTCCGTCAACAAAGTTAATTTTAAAAGAAGAAGGAAAGAGGAAAGAAGCCGGCGCAGCCTGGTGGCTCAGCAGTTAAGTCCGTGGCCCCAGATGGCGAGGTTCACATAAGGCCCAAGGACCCTGATATGCGGCCCTGGACTGGGAGCTGAGGGGGCAAACAAAATGAAGAACCAAATGGATGGATAAACATTCTTCCCTCTCTCTTTTCCTGCCTGCCTGTCTGCCTGCCTGCCTACTTGCCCTCATTCTCACTGCTTCCTTCCTCTAAATAAATAAATAGAAACGAAACCTTCGAAACTGCAGGGGAAGATAAGTAATAGACACAAAGCCATACGGCTAGTCGTTCACTCATTCATTCATCTAATTAACTGAGTACCTATTATGTGCCAGACACCAGGTACGCTCTTGGACTCTGATGATTAAAAAAAAATAAATCCCTGTCACCAAAGGTCGCCATCTATTAAGGTGATTGCCATCATGAAATTATATACAAAAACGACAAGAGGGGCAGCCCTGTGGTGGAGGGAGCTGGAGAGGCGGCACACAGGAGGAAGAACTTGAGCTGGGTCCCTGAGGATCCGAATGCATCTTCCGGCTGAAGGAAGGAGTGAGAAGTTTCCTCCAGCAGAGAGACCAGCCGAAGCAAAGACATGGAAGCACAAGAGGGCACGGCGGCGTGGCGACCACCGCCCTTCCCTGCTGTTGGCGTATAAAGGTAGAAAACAGTCAGAAGTTAGGCAAGGACGAGATCATGAAAATGTTTGCCAACAGCATCTCGACTCCTGCTTATAACAGGGGTGGAAGGTCATGAAAGATGCCGGGGCCCTGCAGCACCAACGTAGGAATAAAAGGACCCATCAGCGCGTGGGACCCGGGAGCGGTGCTCGCACAGCCTGTCACTAGAGAAGCCGTCAGACCACCAGCATCGTTGTCCGTCGTCGTATATAGTCACTCATTCGTGTATTCGAGAAATATTACAGTATCTTCATGTGCCAAATGTTGGGTAGGAATGTGAAATAAAGAGATGAAAGAGACAGGGTCCATGCCCTCGGGACTCAGTCACTGCAGGTGCAGAGGCGCAGAAAGGGACAGTTGAGGTCGAATATAAAGTGGTAGAGACATCAACTGCACAGACTATGAAGTGACAGAGGCACAGAGACCAGGGGATCAAGAGTCTCTTTCAAGAGGAGGCACCTCCTGACCGGAGTCTCGAGGAGGTTGCAGGAAGCGGCAGGCATGCAGCAAACGGGCAGAAACAGACGTCCAGACCCTGAGAAAGCCAGACATTTGCCCACGAGAATACCCACAACAAATCAAGGCCTTCTCCCCAGCTCCACCTTTCCCTCCTCCTCACCTCTCTGCACGCATACCCACACCACCAGGTCCTGCCAGATCTACCGCCCACAGCGCCCGTTTGTCTCCACCTTCTCCTCATTCAAGGGCAGTCTAATGGATCGTCCCAGGTCCACCCCAGCACATGCCAACCCATTCTCCGCTCTGTAGTCAGAAGAGTCTTTCCCATGCCAATCTGACCTCGTGCCCCTCTGCCTCCATTCTGATGTCCTGACCTCACATTACAGCCTTCACTGGCTCCCTATTACTCTGGGGCTCAAGGTAAAGCTCCTTAATTGGCCTTCAGCAGTACAGCCCCAGACAGACTCAGATTTCCACCGCATCACCGTTCTTTCCCTTTCCCAAATGCCAGTCCCTCCTCCCTTCCTTTAGTGCCTGGAAGCCCCATACTCTCACCACAGGCCCTTTGCACATGCTCGTCTAAGTGCTGGGAATGACCTTAGCCTTCCCTTCCATCCCCCCTCTCCCTCTCACATACATTCCTTCTCTGGTTAATTCATCTCTCAACTCAGTTTTCACTTCCTTCAAGACTTCCCGACCTTGACCACATGGAATCACCCGACCAGATGCATCATGAATCTCTCCTTCTTCACACTTATCGCAGATGCAATCATTTGTGATTCTTTGATTAATGTTCATATACCCAGTCAAACTGTAAGATTTTACAAGGGTGCTGATTGGGTCAAATTTTGCTCACCAACTCCTTGCCTTGGGTCTGGCACATATAATGGAAATTCAGTACAGTGTTTGCTGACAAATGATGGATAGATGGATGAGTGGATGAATGAATTGAGGGATGTGTGGATGGATGGATAGATGGATGGATGAATAGATGGATGGACAGATGGGTGGATGGAGAGATGAGAGGATGGATGTATGAATAGATGGATGAGTGGATGGATGGATGAACAGATGGATGGATGGCTAGATGGATGGATGGATGGATGAATAGATGGATGGACAGATGGGCAGATGGATGGAGAGATGAGTGGATGGATGAATAGATGGTGGGTGAGTGAAAGGATGGATGAATGGGTGGGTAGATAGCTCTGTGGGAGATAAAAAGAGCTATGTGGTAGGGTCTGCCTTCAAGGACTATGTACAGATGGCTAGTTACACTTATGGATTAAACACCAAGACAAGGCAAAAATATCAGAAATGGCATATGACTCTGCGTGAATGCTCATCCTGCGAGTGAGCCACACTGAACTGGAGAAGAGACCGCATGGCTCTGAATGCTTGCCATACCCAAGGCCTCGTGAAGATACTGTCTCAAGCTCAACATGAAGAATGCCACTCGAGAGATACCGTGTTATCCTCATCACATACCAGGGACCTGGACAGAGCCCAACGCAGCCTCATGTTGATGTCCTGACTTACTGTACCTCGAACGTGACCTGATCTAGCAAGAGTCATTGCCAAGGTGATCTGTTGATGAGATCATTATGGAATAAGTGGGTCCCTAATCTCATCTGACTGGTGTCTTCATTAAAAGGGAAATTTGGACATCAACACATCTACTAGGAGAACGCCATGTCATGATCTACCAGCCCAGGAGAGAGACCAGGAACAGATCCTCCCCTCTCCGCCCTCAGAAGGAACAGTTCTGCCCACACCGTGAGCTTGAACTTCCACCATCCAGAAGTGCACGGTGATAACTTTCTGTTTGGAAGTCAGTTGAAATAGAGGGTGAAATCGCTGGTGGGGGAATGACCACAGAAATGGAGGTGGGGGCTGGGGTTCGGGGTGTGGCCACAGAAAGAGCTGATGGGGGAGACGGGGCCAGGAGAGAAAAGCAGCAGGTTGGGAAAGAGTTCGTGAAGGGGCTGGAAGGGAAATCTCAGCTCAGGAAAGAAAACTGTCTCCTATGCAGGCAGAAGAATCAGGGCTTCTTGGGCCTGGGGGAAGTCTGGTGAGCTGGCCCGATCTGGTGGAGGCCCGCCCACTGTGTCTGGGGAGGAACCCTCCCCGGTGTGGAAACAGCTCAGCCGCAAGCTTTTTGTATTGATAAATTCGTTATGTGATTAGGCGGCGTCTTCTTTAGATTTAGACGAATAGCCCTGTAATGATCACCTTGGCTGATTTAGATGGTGTCATTTGAAGAAAATATGGTGAGATCCATCTCCTCCTTTTCCTTTCCCTCAGCCCTCCCTGAGTTATTCCTGGGGAAGAAACCAATTAATAGTAGCTTGACTGTCACGCAGCCTGCTGTACAGAGTAGCGATGCCTAATGGAGTTTTAATTTCCCCATGGTGAGTCAATATTTGCTTTAAGAAAGAAAAATGTCACCATAAACCACTGCACCCCAATGAATTTGGTAGCACAGAGGGTGAGAGAGTCTTTTTTTAGGTAAACAGGGATGGAAGGCGGAAACGAGGGGAGGGAACGTCTCTTCACAAATAGGGCTTGTGGTTTTTCCTGCGCCTTTCGAAGCTGCTGGTTATTAAATATTTTGCTTTGCAAATGCAGATAACTGTCAGAGACTCACCCACAGTTTAAAGGGTCTGAACCAAAGTCATTATACCGTCGAGGAGGAACAATTTATGCCAGTCTGTTAATAATGTGGGGAGCGGGAGATTTGCATGCATTGGGGGGCAAGGGGGCGTCTTATTTTCCCCTCTGGGGAGGGTCGCATGTGGAAATCCAATGTTACTTAAAAAAAAAAAAAAAAGTCCTCGACTTTTCAGGATCATGCAAGGAAATAAAGTTCTGCAGCCCTCCCTCTCATAATAAGTCTGTCCAAAAATGACGTTGCTCATTCTGCTGAAAGATAGTCTCATTCCCCACTCAAAATTGGTATAAAAAATTCGCCTTGCCAAATGAACGCTGTGTACTGAACGTGTCAAATCTCTTCTCCTGACACAAATAAAAGATAACATTGGGAAGCAGCATGTAAAACAGGGCTGACAAGATAGCAAGGGAAACAAAGAAACAGACATATTTTGATTCCCTCTGTTTCAGAAGCTGGGGTGCGGGGGGGGGTCCCCCACAGAATGGCCAGCTTGTGAAAGCCACCAGAAGACAATTGAACAAGTCACTTTCATGTCGATTTTCAAGGGTGTAATGACCCTGTTTCCAATTAGCCAAAACATGACAAAATCTCAACTTTTATAGCAGCCAAAGCTGTCTGAGAAAAGACCGCCTGAGTGACAGGGTCTTCATTCAAAAATTTACGGGAGCAAACGACTCGTTCTGAGCACAGTGGGAAATGATTCCCAGTGTGTTTAAAAATAAACAAGGTAAATGATCACCCTTTCATTAGAGCTGTACTCATATCACAGAAGCAACTTCTTTTTTTCCTATTAAAATTGTTGATTGAAGACCGTTAGCTGTTTATCAGCTCAAAATTACGTTTCTGCTCTCTTAGGGGCTGCTGCCATTAAAAATCACACTCGGCGCCTAGTTAGTAACAAGAAAAGACTCCTAAAACTGCCATTTCGGGGGGGCGGGGGCGCGGGGACCAGAAGCAAGAAATCCAGATCGTGCCTCTCTGTCCCGAGAGGCATCACGCTTCTTTGTTCTGCTAAGAAAAATTAACCTCAATCTCAGCTCGGGGTCCCCAGATTGATTATCATAGTCATTTAAATACTGTAATCTCATTTTCAGCATTGGGATAAGGACAGGAGGGGGAGGCCTTTCTGGGAGGGGTGGGGGAGGGAGAGAGAAAGCAGGGGGTGCTGGGGGCAGAATAAATTATCTGACAAAGGGATGCGGGCTTTTCTGCTCACAGAGCCTATTTCGGATCTTCCACTTGATTGGAAAAGTTGATGAAGTTTAAATGAAGCAGAATTAGAACCTCAGGCCGCTGAGCATTGACGGAGCTGCGCAAGAATGTACGATTCAACGGGCCTGGCTTGGGCCGAAAACAAGGGAAAGGCCTAAATGGTATAATCTTCAATCGAATCTAACATCCACACTGACAAGGCAGGGTAATGAGTTAGGCCAAATCAGGCCTGTCGGTTAAAGAAATTAATCCCTCCTGCCGCCCTCAGTCGCCTTTGATGCCGATGGTAGGCCCTGTCCCAGCCTATCTAAATGCTAACTAACCAGGGCCGGACTGTGCTTTTCATTGCTGGCGCTAATCTGATAACAATTTGGTCTTTCTGATTGGGGTGGGGGAGGGGATTGTGGGGGGGTGGCAGGTGACAACCTGAATGCAGGCTTCCTTCCCTGGGAAACCACGTCTGCTTTTCCTTTTCTCTTCACTTTTCTTGTCATTTCCTAAAACGGTATGTGACACTCAAGTGCAGACTCCTTAAGCCTTCCCAAGCTGATGGCTTCCTCTCTCACTGCCTTCTTCATACCGCGTGCCCCGTCCCGCCAGACTCTCCCAGCAAAGCTACCAAGCCCCTGCATCCAGTCTCACCAGTTGAGCTAAATTCATCTAAAATGACCTGCTTCCTTCTCCCAGACTGGCTGAGCCTACTCTGCCTTCCAGCGGCAGCTCTAGGCTTCTCTGACCTGCTCCGGACCTCAGGCCCTCTCCCTCTTCGTAAGTCTTAACAGGCATGTCTGTCTGGGGCGCAGCCCTGGCCCCGTTCGTTACAGCCTCATGTGACCAAACCCTCACTGTGCGTGCGTGTGTGGTTGGCTCATGTGCCCCACGAGAATGTAGCACAGGCAACTCGAGAATACAAAGCACACCTCCCCAGCACCCTGCTGGCTCGGGCACTGGGTTGGCAGCTGGGGCGTGGACCCCGCACAGCCAAAGGACCCGGCTTCAGTTTCAAGAATGGGGTTGGTTGCGGGGGGGTTGTCTGGGTGAAAGAACCAAAATAGATAAATAAAAAAGGTGTCCCTCCCTCCCATCCTTCCTCCCTCCCTCCCATCCTTCCTCCCTCCCTCCCATCCTTCCTCCCTCCCTCCCATCCTTCCTCCCCCTTCCTTCCTTCCTTCCTTCCTTCCTTCCTTCCCTCCCTCCCTCCCTTCAAAATATGCTTCTCCCCCCTTTATCTCTTTAAAAGGGAAAACAAAGGAAAGAAGGAAGGAAGAAAGGGAGGGAGGGTGGAAGGCAGGCCTCAGGTGAAGCTGACCCTCTAGATGTACGGAGATGCAGGAGAGGGAGGTGAACCGGATTCTTCTCTCCCATAAGGACAAAGAGGTCTCCAGGGTAAGGGACATAAGGACCACAGTGAGCCGTGGGTTCACACAGGCCTCGTGAAACACATTGCCGTTACCTCTGGGTGCCCTTGGGCCTGTTACTGAGTCTTCTGAGCTTGAAACACCAACCTCGAGGAGCTGGGGTCTTGGAAGTGACTGGCAGCCGGCCTGTTTACTCAACGAACAGTGGCCCTGAAGGTCCCCACGCACTTTTGACCTGTTCACAGGCTGTGGCGTCAGCCCGCCTGTCTCAGGCCTGCGGGACGCCTGGCTCCTGGGCATCTGAGCAGATGACTGCGGAATGGGAATGACAGGCGCGGGCCCCCCACCCCCAGGGTAGAAGCAGAGATTCAAGGGAAATGATGCCCACGAGGCCGCTCAGAGGACCGCTGGCACAGTGCAGTGGTAGCTGGACATGTGGGTATGCAGCCAGGCGGCCCCCGGGGCCCAGACTCCAGGCCTCAGCCACCTCCTGGCTCCAGCCCGGAGAAGCCAGGCCTGCGAGCATCCTGCAAGGCGATCCTGGGAGATCCGCCGCAAGAAGCAAGTGTCTGCCTAAGAAAAGACACGCTTTCAAACACGCAGACAGAGCTCCCTTCAGAAGGGAGCTTTGAAAGGCTTGCCTAACCCTCCGAATGTATGACCACTGGGTGCCTAACAGAGAGCAATGTCTTTGGTGACAGTTTACAAAGATTTTGGAGGCAGCTGCGAAGCCCCGCTCTCGGCCCTGGGGGACCCCTGCGAATCGCTCCAGCAGGTTCCCTCAAAAGACTAGGGGAAGACTCTGAGCGCGACAGACTGGGGCTTGTTTAACTTGCAAAGAGTAAACAAATCACAGTTGCTAACTGTAAACCGGCCGCTGATTGGCGCTGCAAACACAGCCTGCCGGGCGGGAGGACGCAGGGAGGGTGTCCAGGCCAGCGGAGGACCAGCGCGGTGAGGGCCACGGGCCTGTCTGGCGGGCGTCCCTCCGCCGGCCCCATCGGTGCAGGCACAGAGGCGCATGGACTGTAGCCTGTTGTTGAGTCTGGACCTGGCTCAGCCCTCGGCCTTCACGCTGGGTTAGTCCCGCTCTGGCCCCTGCAGGTTTCACAGGTCACTATCGGGGCCGCTGATGGGGCTCTGACCCCCTGCCTGGCCTCTGGAGGCCCCCACAGCCTCCAAAGTGCCATGTTGCTCCTTGCCTGGGGTCTTCTCACACCATGTCTTAATCTGCCTGGATCAAGCTCACGTGTTACCCACCCAAATCCCCCTGCACCTCCTACCCACTAGCTACTCATCTCTGCAGGCCCAGCTGAAATGCCCCATCCGAGACACCTGTGCCTCTTAGCACGCAGCCCCTCCCAGTGCTCACCCCCAGGGAGGACGCTACTGGCTTCTTGCTTCTTCACCAGGGCCTCGCGTGCTGCTGTCAGCAGGTGACCCCAGGGCTCCACACACGGCCTGCCACCCAGCAGCCCCTCAGGCAGCGTTTGCTATTGGTAGATGAAAGGGGCAAGTTTTCAGGCTTGTGGAAACCATGGCTCAGAGACATGGAGGGGTGACCAGGGCTTGAGTCAGCACAGCGAGCTCCTCTCTGTGGTCTGGTGGTCCTGGTCCAGGGGAAGCGTGCAAGGCCGGGTGAACGAATGAATGAATGAATGGAATGCCATCTAGAGAGGAACTGACAAGTCTGACAATCCAGCACAAATGTGCCCCCTCCGCCCCAGTGAACACGTTACCCCTTTTCCTGGAAAGCTTCTCTCCCCATTCCAAAGCTGATTTACCTGAATCTAATGATGCTTTAGCTTCAAGGTCCTTCCTCATACGCAGCCCTTTGCAAGGTCTTGGACTTAATTTCCAACATTATAATTTTTCTTAAAGACATCGCATAAGCTTCGGGCCCTACAAAAGCCTCAATCCGCCTTCTGCTCTCACCTTCCCATTCCCTCCTGGTTTCTGTGTCAGACCCAGCTCAGTTATCTAGGCGAGGAAACAGCCCCCACCCATCCAGACGCAGCTGCCCTCATGCTGAGCACAGGTCCCATCCAGGCAGCTGTCACACATCGGCAGCACTTATGTTTTTAGGCCTGTGTCTGCTACTAGACAGTGAGCTCTTTGAGGACCAAACTTCAACTAGGCCAGTTGGCTGATTCCTGTATCCTTGCAGCCTAGTCCTGGGCCTGGTATTCAGCAGGCACTCAGAACGTAATTCATGCGCACGAAAGCCTCTCTTGCTGGTTTCCTCGCTCACAGAATCAGAGTTGACTGCTGCTGCTGAAACACGTTTCAGTGCTGTGCCTTTGCTGGGTCTGGTGCCCTCCCTCTCCCATCCGTCCTCCAGCCCCGGCCCCGCGGCCGGGCTGTCCTGCGTCCTCGCTGCCCTGCGTCCTCACTGCCCTGCGTCCTCGCTGCCCTGCGTCCTCCCACGTTGCTCCTGCCTGCTCTCCCGAAGAAGGTTCTGCCTGCCTGTCAACACACCTTCCACCGTCAATGCCTTTGACGATCAACTTCAACACACGGAGTCCGGTTCTCCCCGAACAGACTACAAACTCCTCAGAAATGAATTCTTAAACCTCTTGTGTTTCCACAGCCGATGGTCCAGCAATAGTTGCTCACTGACTGGTGTGCATGCTAATGGTGTCAAACGCATAGCCTCCCCACAGAACGTGTATTTTTTTTAAAGAGAAGAAGGAAGGAAGGAAGGAGAGGGAGGGAGGGGAGAAAAGAGAAGAGAAAGGAGCATTTTATTCACTCGCTGTTTGTGGATCCCCCGCCCCGGCCCAGCCTTCAAACCGGATTCCTTGGGCCTTACATGGTTCACATCCCAGCTGTCTTGGCCACCTGAGTCACAAGGGCATGCTCCCCAAAATGTCAAGCCAACATCTCAGTTCTTAAAGACCCCCCGGGAGGTGGAGGGACCGGATGCGCATCTACATCAGGGGGACATTAAGATGGCATTTGAAAGCGCCAGCACGGCCGAGCTCATGCTGTCCAGGTGCAGGCAAAATTTCTAATTCCCTCGACTGAAGCGCGGCCCAGAGGGCCCCTCTCGCTGTCTTTGGGGCGCCTGCCTCGGGGCCTCTTCTCCGCTGCGGCCTGGGGGACCCCTGCTGCGACTCACTTTGCTGCTCCTGGGCGAGGCAAAGGGCTCTGCTCCACACGAAGAAATTCGTGTTGTGGCATCTGGGGTCCTTTGTTTCCCTAAGGGTGCGTGGTTTGCTTCAGATAAAAGATCAAAAATCTCTCTTTTCCATCATTCTGTGTTTTTGAAGATCCTTTTGGTGGCCATTGTCCCGGCTGGGTGCCAGGCACGTTGGCCTTTCTGCTCACTGACCAGTGGGAAAACAGCTGTTTTCTTGGTAAAGTGCACGCATTCACTTCCCCTACAGGCTGAAAGCAGGGCCACGATGAGCGTGAGAGCTTGACGGGGTCCTGGCCCACTGTGGGTTTAGCTCTGGGGGCACCAAATCAATGCTATTTGAAACCTTAGATGGGTTCTGGCCGCGGGGGAAACCCAGCCCAGCCCGGCCCGCCCGGCCCTCGGAAGGAGGCGCCGCCGCAGGGAGACGGAGCTTTCACACCCTTGTTGGTGAGGACGCGACGGCGGCCCCTCCGCGTCAGCTCCCTCCGGATCACTGAGCCGCAGTCCAAGGGCTGCTAGAAATGCTTTCACTATTTTTTTTAACCACCAAGTGCCTGAAGCTGGACACCGACAAGCGGACAAAAGCCAGCAAACTTGGGGAAGTTGAACGACTGGCCGGCAGTGGGTTCAGAGGGCCGGCTTTCACACAGCCAGATGGCGCACCCTGGCGGCCTGGCGGTTAAGTCCACCAGAGGCTGGTCACGCACATCCCAAGGACCCAGGTTCGGGACCAGGGGGCCAGGGACTCAATGGAGATGAACAACTAAATAAAATCAGTGTTTCTTCCTCCTCTTTCTTCCTGCCTGCCTGCTTGCCTTCCTTCCTGCCTGTACTTTGCCTTTCAAAGAAAAAGAAAAAGCCAAAAGAGATATGGAACTGGAAAGAGGCAAACCACGGCTACAGTAGCCTTGAAAAGAAAGCCATCTCATTCCCGTCATCTGCGTGTTCGATTTCAAGAGCTTGTGCACTGCGGGGACAATGGGTGCTCTGCTGCTCGTGTTTTCTGGTTCAGAGCTTTTGGCCTCAGCACTAGTGACCGTGGGCCCAGATGACTCCTGGGTGCAGGGGGCGGTAGCTGTCCTGTTCGCTGTAGGACATTGAGCAGCAGCCCTGGCTTCTACCCCCGAAATGCCGGGCACCCCCTCCACGTGCCCAGACGGTCTCTAAGGAGGGGAGCCGTCCCTCGTGAAGAGCCACCGGTCTAATTCCAGAAGGCCGTAACCTCTACCCTAAGCTCGTGTCTCATTCAAGTCAGTCTTCAGTACAACTGTGAGATGCAGACAAGGAAGGTGCTGTGCCCACACTTGACAAACGAGGACAGCGAGGCTCCGAATGGCACTGGGCTCGTCCTGGGTGCGCCCTGGGTGTGTAGCAGTTTACTCTGCTGACTTCAGCCAGCACAGTCCATGTACATCCCAAGGAACTGGGTTCGCGTCCTGGGGCTGGGGAGCCTCCCACGGACATGCAGAAAGATTGTTGGGTTGCAATCCTCCCTGCCTGTGACGCAGTCACAGGGATCCCGACACAAACAGAATGACTCCACAAAGCTCGTCACGCCAAGCCTCAGCGGTCTCCAGGGCTGACATTTCACACAATCCATTTCAGGCGCCCTGGTGGGGTAGCAGTTAGATTCTCCGCCTCTGCCTGGGGCAGTCCACATACACACATCCCAAGGACCAGAGTTCACATCCTTGGTCTGGGGAACAACCAAGATGAACAGTTCAACAAAATAACTTATTCCTCCTCTCTCTTCCTGCCTGCCTCTATTCACCTTCATTCTTGCCTGGACCTTTCCTTAAAAAAAAAAAAAAAAAAAGTATTTCAGTGCATTTCTTTCTTTGTTGCACTCTTTAAACAGCTTAAAGGTGCATTTTCTTTAAAAGTGCAGTTTGAATCAGGCATGCTCTGCGACCTCCTGTGCGTGCTCCTGGAGGCCCCGAACATAGAAAAAAGGGCTTTGAAATTGTGTCCACAGGGCCAGTGTAAATCAAGAAAACTTTGACTTTCAAATAAAGGAAAAGCGGCCCAAAGTGCACAATGAACAACACTTGAGCCTGGCAGATTCTGGAAGGTGCTGGAAGCGATCGCTGGCCTGTCCACCTCGGACTCCAAATTCCTCCTGGAGGAAAAGGCTTCCCATCACCGTGTGTTCCCGGAGCCGGGAATCAGAAGGTGGCTGAGTTCAATCTGAGAGCCCAGATTCCAAGGGCCTGTCTTTATGAATGTTTCAAAGCCAAAGCTGCCTGTTTCCAGAGGGACAAAAAGGTGGGAGGGCTTCCTCCTTGGGGCTGTGGCAAAGAACCACTATGGAATCAGCAACGCCTTTGGAAATGACCAGGCCGGGTTGGGAGACTAGGTCAAAGTTTCAGCCACTCACTGACAGTCAAAGAATGTGACTGAGTGGCAGGACGGGGGAGGCTTTGATTGAAAAAAAAGGAGAGGAAAAAGGATGCACGCTCATGCACACGCGCACACGCGCACGCGCGCACACACACACACATGACAGACAAACCCACGGTTTCCCTAGAAGAATGAAGCCTCCCCACTGGTCAGCCAGAAGACCATCAGGATGTGTGTCTCGTTTTTAATCCCCCTTCCAAATGTTTTATTTTCTCCTATTACATGGTAACTGAATGCAAAAGGATTTGAGCAATCAGAGATATGCGCTCTTCAACAAATAAAGCTGAAAGCAACATTTACACATTTTACTCAAATGTAATAAAAATGCTGACCCACATGGGGATGCGTGTGCAGTGTGTGCTCGTCGGCTTCTCTGTGTTGGTCTGTGTGTGTTTACGCTCCCCGGCATCAATCTTTATTAGAGATGTTAAGCTATTAGTGGGCACAGTGTGGCTGCCTAATTTTGTAGAGCATCCAATTTGAACACACGGGTTCTAAATAAATGCTTCCTCGTGATGATAATAATAATGATCCCAGTGGTGGCGCCGAGTCTCCTAAACTAGGAGCTGGAGTAAAAGCGTACACACGCGGAGGGTCTGAGGAAGACAGAATCGCTGCAGTCCATCCCAGTTGTCACCTGCCTCTTCATCCTTCAAGGTCCAGGTCCATCCACATCCACTTCATCACAAATCTGTCCGAGTCTTGCTCAAGCAGTATGGGGGGTGGTCCTTCTGGGGTGTGCAGCTCACTTGAAACCTAGTGGGGTTGATCCATAACACTGCTGTCTTACCACCTGTGTGTGTGGGCAAACATAAGAGCTAACTTTTTATTTTTTTAAAGGAAAGGTGCAGGCAGGAGAGAGAAGAGGAAGCAGCACTTTAATTTACTTTCATTTAGCTGTTCACATTGATTATTTCCCCCAGACCTGGGACTTGGACCCAGGAGGATGTGGCCTGCGCTCCCTTGGAGGCCAGTGACCTAACCACTACTCCACCAGGGAGGGGCACCAAGAGCTAGCATTTTTCTGAGAGCTTTCTTAAGGCAGGTGCTGGGCTCAGCCATATACATGTGACTATACATATATCTGAGAGTATATATATGTATATGTGTGCATTATACATATAATCTGCCCAGCTAAGCAGTTAACTCCTTCCAGGCAAGGGCTGAGCTCTCTGCTTGCTTTCCTGCCCAGAGAGAGCTCAGGGTGGTAGTAGGCACTTAGCAAAAGATTCAATAAATATTTCTGGCTGTCAGCAAATCCTGAGAAATGAGTAGAGCTCATTTTGGAAGGTGTGTTGAGCAAAACCATTCTGGAGTCAGATTCACCAGTGGACATCTTTTGACTGGCGGGTGTGTGGATGGAGCCAACCTGGGGTGTTACGATTAATTAATTGCGTCATGTGACCAAAAGGTGGGGTTGGGGGTTGGGAGCGCTGACTCTTCCCACTTCGCCACCAGGTCAAGGAAGCACTGGGGGCGCGTCTCCCTGTGTCTTAATAGCCTCCAAAATGGACTGGGACTAGATGTCTGGAAGCTCCCTTGCAGCCCCCAACACTGTGACTGTATGACTTTATTTTATAAATGCGTGCACTTCTTATTTGTGACATACAGCACCCCCCAGAAAAACAAAGCCAGTAATAAATTATGGAAAAAAAGGGGCGCCGTGATCATTGGCACTATCTACGGGTGCTTGATTCAATCAGCTCCACTCTGTACGTCGCCTGCCTCTTCGGGGCGACAGAAGACTCAAGGCTGTCAGTGAAGCAAAACCAAGCCGTCTCTCCCTATAATTGTATTGACAGGGTATCAGCTGAGTTCCGATGGCAGGAACGGTGCACCCTGACAGGTGCTGTGAAGCAGCCTTGAAGGCCACTGCAGCAGGATTCTATGTTGAGTCACAGAATTCTGGGGAAATGAGAAAAGAGCAGGGGGAAGCTCGGTTCTTTCTCTATTTAATTTTATTCTTCCCAGAAAGTCACATTTGAAGGGAAACTGGCTAACTGCACATGACTTTATATAACAGAGCAGAAGCCCTTTCCAGTGGAAAATGTTTACATCTCTTTGTTGGCCACCTAAAACATGGAGCTGATTCAATCAATCCCACTAAATAACCCATTGGCTTGGTTTTAAATGAGGCAGAGAGTTTCTTAGCATTTGTGGGTGAAATACATGTTTGGATGGCTGAGTCTCTTACTTTGCACTTGCTGACTGTGGCATCTTGCAGACATGTTCTTGAATAACTGATGTGTATACGTCCTGGCAAATTTCATGGGTGTGAAATAGCAGTGCTGGGTTTGTTCAGGCTGTGTGTCTGCATTTTAAATGAAAAAAACACAAAACAAAACCAGATCCTCCTCACTGGAGAAGATAACTTCCCAGTATGGAGGAATAAATGACTATTTCTCAGGGGCTTTCTTCTTCCCATTTGGAGTCTCCAGGTTCAGACTTAGACAAAACCAAGAGACTTCGCTCCCAGCCTCCTCTTACAGGTGCCCAAGCAGAGGGCACTCCCCGTCTGCCACACACGATGGGAAGCTGTTCACTCACCGCGGGTCTGGCGCCCTGGGACTTGCTCACAGACCCAACGATGATGTGTGTGTGGAGCCGGCTGTCATGGTAATGTCCACAACACATTAAACAAAGGTTTTGAAAAAGTTTCACAATCTTGAGGTTTTTTTTCCATCTTTTCCTTTTCTTCCAAGCCAAAGCCCTCAAGGTTTTCATGATTTAAACTTTCTTTAAAATACTGGAAGCTGCTGAAAGTGGGTAGTGATGACAAAGAAGATGAAGATGACGATAATGGACTGGAGTCAGCAAAGGTGGCTTCTAACGCAGGCTTGGCCAGAACCTTGAATGCGGAACCATGGTGTGTCCTCAGCACACTCCGTGAGGCGTCTAAAAAAGGTCACAGTCAAGTTTCCCTCTGATTCTCAGTGTCCAACTTTGATATAGGTCAGGCGTGGGAAGAAAATCCTAGCAGGGTGGCAAATACTGAAATGCGCATGTAATCTTAACTGGCTGCTGAAAGTATCTAACTGCCATCAAGAACCAGAGGGAGGACGGTAAGAAGAAAAGGCCCTCAGCACTAGGCGGTCGGACAGAAGGGCCTACACACTCCCAGGATGCAGCCTCCTGCCGCTGGGGCCCGGTCACCACTGTGCAGAGCAGTTCAGGGCCGTCAGGCCTGGGTCAGCCTTTTGCACATTTTCCAACCCGACGTTCGGGTTCAGGAATCAGACTGACTTTGTCCTGGAAGCTGTTCAGCTAGTGCCATCTAGAGGCCAAATGTTGTTCTTGCCAGGGATGGGGAGCAAATGGCAAACGGGACGCTCAGGGCCTGTGCGCACTACACACAGAGGGCACCGGGTACACACATATTGTACACGCATATGTAAGATGTCTTGTGACGCGCGCGTATGCGGGTATGCACATATATGCACAGATGTCGATGGATGGTTGGGTGGAGAGAGGACAGGCAGGCAGAGCCCTTGGGGCGGGTATCAACCCTGCTGACTCGCCATGGAGGATAAAAACTCCAGAATCCCACTGGTTTTATAGCTAAGCAGGAAGGCGGTTCCTGCAGCGACTACTTGAGCCAAAGCCACGAACTAACGTTAAGCAGCTGGTGGGGAGTTGACTTACTTTTCCCTTCACCCCAAAATCAGCCCCACCCGTTTGTCTCAGCTGTTCTCCCAGAGCGGCTCCCCGCACCTAGAAATAAGTGAGGGGTCTCGTCCCACTTCGGAGGGCAAGGAGAGGGCATGCTGGAGGGAAGGCTGCAGTTTGCGATAAAGCAGCTCTCCCGGCACCGGCGGGGTGGGCAGTCTGGGGAGGGCAAGAGGAATGTTTTCAGAGGAGCCAGTTCCAGCACGTTGCTAAGGAAGCCGAGGTTTTCTGTACCAATAAAGCAAAACCAGCAACACACAAACTCCTGGTTTCCAATCCGTTCCCGGCCTTCAGCTAAGTCGTTGCTGCGCAACCCTGGACGCCCGCGGGCGCCGCCGGCCCGGGGCCTGCGCGCATTCGTGGGAGCGCACTGCCCTCCAGCGGCGCCGGTAAAAGCGCGCGCGAGCCGCCGACCCTCCGCTGGCTTCTCCGGGGCCCCGGGAAGCGGGGCGCAGCAGCCCGCGGGCAGTGACAGCGGCCGGGGAAGCCGCGACCCCGGGAGCGCACAGCGCAGGCGGCGATCTAGGGGAAACCGTGGCTCCCGCCTCCCTCTTTCGCGCCTGTCGCCCGACGTCGGGTTGGAACCCCGGGCCCCAGCGGGCCCCAGAGGAAATGGACCTGAGGGGGGCCTCCGCGACAGCTGTGGATGCTCGCAGCGCGCGGTGCCCGGGCGCGCAGGGGGCAGGGGCGGCCGGGGTGCCACCCGGGGGCTCCGCGGGGAGGCGCGGGGGACACCGGCCCGGCGGGCACCGCAGGCGGCTCGTCGTCCCCATCGCTCCCAGTGCTGAGCGCCGTCGCCCCCGTCCTTGCGGGCCCGGCGGGCCGGGCGGGTCCGCGGGCCGACGCACCTACGCCGCGAGGCCGGGAGGGAGTCGCGGGCGGGCGCCCCAGGGCGGGCGCGGTGGGGCCGGGCGCGCGGGCGGCTCACCTTAACGATAAGCGGGTTCTGAAACATGGAATCCCTCACGACCCCCAGCCGCTCGTTCTCCATGCCGGGTCGGACGTCTGCCGCCGTCAGGGGCCGCCGCGGGGGCGGGCAGATCTGGCTGACCGAGCGGCGCAGCGGCTGCTTCTTGCGCCGTCTGGCGCCCCGGGGGGCGCCCTGACCCTCTGGCATCGCTGGGGCGCGGGGCGTCGGCCGGACGGCTGCAGGGGCGCAGCGAGGTTCCGAGCCAGCGGCGAGCTCCCCGGCGCCCCGACGGTCCTCGGCCGCACCACTCGCACCCGGGGGTGAGCGCCAAACGCCGGGCCACCTCCGGAGAGGGTGTCACCACGTCACGCCGCCGCCGCCTCGCTACCAGGAGCCTCCCAGCCCTCGGGAACGCCGTCTGGTTCCTCCAAGCGTCTTCTAGACACCGCGCCGCGCATTGGAAAAGGACAGACAATCCCGAGCACCCCTCGAGGAGAAGTGGAACCGTCCGTCTCCATGACGACGAGACGCCAAAGGCCCAAGAGTTTGTGTACGTTTCTCGAAACCATTGGCGACCTTCTAAAGGACCCTATTTTGAGCTTTCCTAGGTAGACAGGAGAAAAACTCAAGAATCACTGTTGCGTTGCTGTTATTAAAGCCGATAGGAATGCACAGCCCTTAGATGAGATGAAATCCTGTCATTTGAATCCACATGGCTGGATGTAGGGGGATGATGTTAAGTGAAATAAGTCAAAAGACCAGATACCGGATGACCTCACTGGTAGGTGGGATGTGACGAGATAAAGGAACACAGGAAACAAAACTAATGCTTGGACGCTAGCCATAGAAATGAGGTCACCAATAGGGAATGGATGTCAGGGTGCAGGGAAGTGGTGGCAGAATCCACTGGACAATGGTGAAGGACACTCGGTGATGTGGTGGAGGGCAGGGTGTGCTGACATATGTCTCAGGAATGGGGAAACAGCACATATGAGTTTCTTTTAGTGTAAAACAAAGTTACTTCAATAAACTGCTTTAAAAGTTAAAAAAAAATAAAAGTGGCAGGGGTGGCGCCCCTGTGGCCCGTGCCTGGGGCGCACTCCACCTATAGCCCAAGGACCCAAGTTATCGGCTGTAACTGGAGGCGGGATTGGGGGTGGGGGGCAACTAAAATGATTTGCTAAATAAATGAGATGCTTCTTCCTCCTGTCACTTCCTTCCTGCTCTCTGCCTGCCTTCCTGCCTACCTCTTAAAAAGAAAAAGTGAGGGGCTCTAAACAGTTATTTACACTTGACTTCCAAGTCAAATATACCCTCCTTCCACTCACTGTCCTTTTCCATTTCTTTCCCGTTACCCCTCCACACACA
>RJWH01004676.1:0-36482 GCA_004363575.1 Solenodon paradoxus
CAGCCCTGCCGGAAAAGGGAAAGCAGTGGAGAAATCAGATGGATTGATCGCTGAGATATAGGCCCTGTGGGATCTTCAATAGCATCCACGTCTTGACTGCGTGGACAGTCCTCTCATCAATAGAAAAATCCCCAGGATAGTAGCTTCACAGGGTCCAGACAGAAGTGTAAGTGGCAGGTATACAGCCCACGTTCCTCCCTCTCCAGGTCTGCCCTGCCATGATATGCTAGCAAATTTACAAATTCAGACTTTAGAAGCAGGCAGATCAGAAGGAGAAACATTGACGCTCCTACAACCATCAGCCCAGTGAGTGCAAATGCAAATATCTATAAGTACCAGGTGGCAGTTGTAAGAAAGTAAGTGCTAAATTGCTTTTATTCTTCCGTAAGCATAGCCCCTGCCTAATTGTCTAATAAAGCATGTGAAGGGGGGTGGGGGAAAATGGCCAAATAAAACATAGTCATTGTTCCTCTTTGCCCCTAAATCCTGCTGTTTGTGTTCCCTGAATTAATCTTGATTCCTCATTTCATAGGCAAGGAAACTTAGCACGTGAGAACTGAAACCCTTTACCCACTGTGTCAGATTCAGAATGTTCCAAACGTCCATAGTTCTGTCCCTGATGTCACTACCAAAGACTGTGCTTCAGTTTCTGCTTGTAATTTGGAAAATCAGCTTCTGATGCCTCGGGTATTGAGCTCGGTTGCTGCTGGATTCTCTCCTTTGAACATAACAGCAGCTAACTTTAACAGGCTTTGGTAAATAGAAAAGGGAATTCATGGCCTGACATAACTGAACAGGGCAGAGAAATTCTGGCAAACGCATGGCTGTATCCAGATGCTAAAATCAGCTCATCGAGGCAGGCTATTTCTTGGTTCTGGTTTTTTTTGCCCCGCTGTTGGCTTCATTTGCAGGAAGGTTCCCCCTTGTCATGACAAGATAAGTTCTGGTAGGGTAGGCTTACATTTCTATCTATATAAACAAGCTTAATTGTAGTAGAGATGCTCTTTGTTAATGAATTTGAACAGCACAATCCTAACATGAGGTCTCATTGGAATAATTTGGACCATTTGCCCTTCTCTGAATCAGTTCTGATGGCCAGGAGAAGGGAATATTTCGATTGGTGGGAAGGTGGGATTTTTCTCCCTGAACTTTCCTGCTCTGGGATGAAGAAGAAAGGTTGAGACACTGCTTCCAAAGGTGCTGGGAAGTAGGCAGCCAAAACCTCCTGCTTCACTTTTGTAGTGTCCCATTGGTTGGAATTTGTAGGGCCATGTCTTAAAGACCGTGGAACCTATCAGAAGGTTATACTACTTACCATGACTCAACAAAGGGTTAACTCCTCCTTTCTCTTGCTGCATTCTCTCTATTCTTTAACACACATTATTAAGCTCTTCCTAAATGTCAGACACTTTGCAAGGTATTCTCTCACATGTTACTTTATTTTATTCACAACACAGACTCACAAAGCATAGATGATTATCCCCAGGGGGCAAATAGGGAAAAATCTGCTGTTCAACACCCGAAAATATGTTCTAAGGAGCTTTGAGAATCTACACACCGAGGACAGGGACCTGGAGGGTAGAGGGGTGGATTTTTAGGTCAACCTGAGCAGTTCTTATGTGGGTCTTACAGTCTTAAGGTTAGCATATTCATTTTCTAAAAGACACTAACATCAAACATCTTTTTTCCCTTGAAAATCCCTTAGCAAGTAATCAAATGATTTTACCACTCACTAGTCAATTACAAATGAAAGAACTTGAATTTAACCTCAAAAACCAAAATAAATAAAAGGACATGTATTGATTGAGATGGTAGGAAAGGCCAGGAATGGACTGGTGTCAGGAGCTCAAGTCTTAGGTTCCTTCTGCTCGAGGTCATTTGCATTCCTTGACTCCCTGTAGAAACAAGGAGGGCATCTGTCTGGCTTTCCCTTCTCACTTAGTTTAGAGCCTGCCTCCCTCACTAGGCAGCTGTAGGCATTCATCTTACCTACTAGCAATCTAAGCAGAGAAAGAATGTTCCTTCTCTAGCACTGATTCCAAGGAGCACCGCATCTTATTAGGTCTTTCTGGCTTCTCACATTGCAGGCTTCTCACATTCTTCTCACGTTGCAGGCTTGTCTCTGACCTTTGTATTCATAGGAATACCAAGCGTGGTTTGGCCCAGGGGAGACAGGTGTCCACCTATACTTGGGGAATGGGGACAAGCCTTGCAAGCGACATGGGTTGCAAGAACAGCGTGGAAGCAGAGGATGGTTAGCGGCAGGTGGCAGGTGAGAGTTCACCTCCATACTTGGCAGAGCTCCCGTCATGATGCAGATCTGGAATTTCATATCACTTCTCTTTCCAAATATTTTCACTGTGTCAAGTTGGTTTTCCTTTGTCCTTGATGTGTCTGTAAAAATGTCATATTGATCTGATTCTAAGCCGTACTTTTTTTGCCATTTCAGTGTCCCCCCCAGTGTGGTGCAGTTTACATCCGAAGGTGACTAAATTTTACCTGAAAAGATAATTGCTGAGTATGGTAGATCCCCTATTCAGTTCTTAAAATTCTGTCCATTTTGTCCCTCTCTTAGGATGTGTTTAAGATTTTGAAACAAATTAATTCTTCTCTCCCTGTTACTTCTCACTTTTCATTTTTTTTGAACTTTGTCTATCTTATTTTTGAGTTCGGATTTTTTCACGAAAACCTCTCAAGAAATTGGGGGTGTAGCTTAGAATTAATGGCAGCTTAGAATTGAAAACGTGTGGTAATATCTTTTATATTTGCTTTTTTAGAGTTAATTAACTTTTCATAAAGTTAATTTATTAACTCTCTTTCTGTGGCAAACAGTACACAGCAGCGTTTGTTTTAGCAAATCAGGCAGTGCTGTTCCTCTTTATTATGCTGTTTACGGAGACCATGTATAGTAGACATCAGCTGTGGAGCCTACTCCTGACCACTGCCTAACTTTGTGACGTTTAGTCAATGTTATCCTCCAGGCTCCTCCTCAGGATTTTTGGGAGGATGCACTGAAACCGTGTGCTACAGGAAAAGCTCCCAGCACATTGCTGAGCACATGGGAAGTATTGCTTTTCTCTTTGTCAAGTGCTTTACCCTCAAGCATCCTTTAAATTAGAAAATCTTCAGAGCATGTGAAACAGATTAATTTTTAGGATGGAAATCTATAAAATATTCTCTAGATTAAATGTCTTTCATCAAGTAAAGAAAACACTGGATTTATAACTCCTTACGATGATGGTGTTTTTAGTTGGCAACATATGCAAGCAGGAATGCAATGCCGAACAAGAGCCTGAATGCAAGGGAAATTTTGAGATCCTCTGAGAGTCAAATGATTATTGACAAACCAACACTTCTGATATGTAGGTCATGTATCAGGTAAGATTGCACTCGCTGTGGTCGCAGGAAACCTGAATTCCCCGAGTAGCTTAATTTAGAAGAAAAATGTCCATCATTCTCCTTGCATGGTGCGCTGGTCATAGGTCCAGCCTTCCTGTTGATTGATGAGGACCCCAAACCCCTTCCAGTGTGTGGCTTTGCCTTCCCTTAGCTCACTAGCACCCTCTCTGTTCGGCCATGGGAAGGCATTGCTGTTTCTGAGTCGCTAATCATCACTCCCTCTCCCTTTCCATTCAACCACTCGAGGCCCTACCTAGAACAGTTAAAGTTAGGAATGGTGGGCTGGCAACAACTCCACACAATGGAAAGTGGGGGGAAATCTCCGGGGGGCACAGCTGTACCACCCTGGATCCTCCTGCCCAGTGTTATAACATTTGAATCTGAGGGCGTCTCAAGCAGAGTGCCAGGTCGCATTTAGAATTGTATCCTCCTTACCCAGTATAGTAGCCGTTACAAAACCGTTTCCTAATTGACTAAAAGAACTAATGAGGTAAAAATGGCAACTCTTCAAGATACATCTTAAAAATAACTCCCTGGCAAATATTTACAACCCTTGGAAATCCATATTTCCCTTACCTTATCTCTGTCCAACTTGGATATTTTGAGATCAGAGGACAATTATTACCCTGCTAGCCATCTGACTGTAAAAGCATCCCCGTGCAGAAGCCAGAAGCAGTTGTAGGTCAATGGCTATTTCATCTTCTCCCCAAATCCTGGCCCATATCCAGAGCTAAGCCTACCTTATGCCTCTGTCTGTGGAAGACAAGCCAGCGGTAACCCTGAGCAGGTGGAAGGAGCAGATTGCAATACTTCTTCTCTCTAATGTTGGCTGCCCATAAGCCATGGGTCTGTCATCTTCCAGGTTGGCTGGACATTTTCGGTGTCTTGTTATCCGTGACAATTTTAGCATCCATGTAAGCTAATTTAGTTTTGTGTCTTGGTTCCTTTTCAGTTGTGGTGTTTAGAGTCTCACCAGCTCACTTGGAGAAACCAACTTAGTGTGTGTTTTGATTTGTAACATTCTTTAGTATTTCTTCCTCTCTAGTTGGGAAAAGTGGTCAGCAATATGGTATCTGCAGTCAGACTACATTAGTTCAGCTCTTGGCTCAGCAGCTCCTGGTAGGGTAGAGTCAAATGGGACTTGAATAACAGTTCCTATTCTAGAAGGCTATTATATTTTTTAAAAAGTTCTTAGCACCATGCCTGAAACATAATACATACTGAACAATGTTCACCATTGTTTTTATTATAATTATCCAGGTATTCCTTCTTTCAAATGGTTTAAAGGGGACTAGATCCTATTAAGAGTTTACAGATCAAAGAAAGAACATCCTGAAGTTAAGTTTCTCGTTGCCTGGTTTCTTGATTTAACTCTCCCTCAGCTCTTTGAGTGCATCTTTTTGTGATTAACAGACAAACTGAAAAGCTGACTGTTTTTTTAAAGATATGATGAAGCCGTGCCCTGGCTTTGATTCCTACACAGTCTCCATTCATGTCAGAGCGATTTCTCTGCATGGATTGATGGCAAAATGCAGTCTGTTTCTAAGACTGTTTAAAACAGGGCACAAAAGAAATCACGCTGCCAGGGTCCACAGCTGGCAAAATGGAAGAGACTAAGCTGGTGAAAGAGGCTGCTAATACAGACCAGAAATTTTTATAAGCTAAAAAAAGGAACATGCCCACTGAAAGTCTGAAAGCAGAAAGTTTTATTTGGGCAAAGCAATGTTCCACTCTGCATGATTCCTACTTAGAAAATGCACACGCCTGCCTTCTCCAACTGCCAGAGCATCATTTTCTAGCACAGAAGAACCAAAATAGAGAGAGGAATAATGGGCTTTCACAAAGCCCACGACCAAAAGCAAACCTTAGAAACATAAATGCCGAAGTACCTGGGCCCATCAGGGTAGAACAGAGGGGTCCCTGTAAACGTTCCATCACAGAGGTGCCCCTCTGCCATTTTCCACCATCCCTGTGGGAGTCAGTGGGACAAGCAAGACAGACTCCAATAGAGAAGGTGACTGCTTAGGGGCGCCGTTGGGTTTCCATGTCACTTTTCGGCAAGCCTTTCTCTTCCCTTCTTAAGACATCCCTACACAGACCTTTTCCCAAACCCCCAAGTGATAATCCACCCCTCAGTCAATTGTGGTCCGAAAACAGCATCTCCATCAAATGAAGCTCATATTGAAAATGTTTCTTCATCATCAGCAGGACAGACATTCAGTGATGACATTGATTCTCCCTTATTTGTAATACAGTAAAAAACACACTTTATGTTTTTCTTTTTAAATCCACTTCCTTCTAGACTATAGAATTCAAAATCTCAGGACCAATCACATCTCTGCTAAAGGTGTCTATCTCTCTGGGTCCATTCTTTATCAATACCTGCCTACAAGGATGCATTTGGCTTGGATTGTAAACCCAAATGTGTGAGCACAGAGCCCCTGGACTGTCTTCGATTTTATCTAGCACAGGGGCATCTCTTTAATAAAATCTCGCAAGTGACATTTTAGTTCAATTTCATATTTGAATGTTTGCACACTTTTTATTTTTCTTTAGTACAACCTTTACACCTAAAACAGGGACTATAGCGTACCTGTAGACACGTGACTGTATTTTGCGTATTCGTGTGTCTTATAATGTGAGACACACCCTCCGTAGGTAAGTCTAGAAGTATTTCACAGAATATAGAACAAAGTTCTTTACATAGTAAATTCTTAGTAAATACCTACTGCGTAAGTGAACGAGCATCGCCAGTGTATAGCACACAAAGAAAAAAAGCGGAACCCTAAGTAAGATGAATGATTCCCCAGTTCTGCAATCAGGCATCAGGGAGAAAGTTCTAGTCTTGATTTCTGCCTTTTCTTACCATGTAAGGGAGCTAATCTCTTTTGTGTTTCCTACACAGTGCTTAAGAAGATTTGCAATTAGAGGGCGATCATTAAAAACAAACCATTTAATTTTCCACTTGCTTTGGAAACATCCCTCTGAGTCACACCCGTATGTGACATCAGTCTCGCAGAGTTCAAGGGCAAGCTGACCCTTTCAGATGGAACATGCATCTTCCAGGGAGCCAGAGCCCCCAGCTCTCCACATTGGCCCCCCAGCAGTGAGGAGTAGTGTTACTTGACTTCATCACCAAGCTTGAAATACTGTATTTGTTTCCTTATAGTAAAAAGGGGAGTGAGCTGAGCTGTTTCTTATCTCTGTGTCTCTCTCCAAAACAGACATGAGAATCAGGGCATGAGGGCTGCAGTGTCTGTCGCATAGTCAGCCTCTCCTGCATAGGAGCCCGCACAGTCTTACCAGCATGTCAGCCCTGTCTAAGCAAAGCATAACAACCCTGAACCTCCATGGCGAGTTCGAAACTCCTCGCAGTGTGACTCTGTGGAGAAAACTGGGTAGCGATCATTAGAACCTACACAGACCAGTCCTGTGGATCAAGAGTCAGTGATGGACTTTTGGCCGAAAGGTCCGTGTATATCCTGGGAGCAGCGTGGGGGAGAAGGTTAGAGCATGGGGGCACATGTCCGGAGGAAGGACGTTCTCCACCACCATCCTCCCTGACAGTGTTCACCACACATGCACGGACAGGGGTTTGGAAGACAACCCGACGGGAGGCAGGCGTCAGGGGAGGAGGTGGCGCACGTCGGTCTGCAGAGGGCTGCTGGAGACTTGCAGACGGCGTGTTCTGTCTACCTCGCTGACTGTAATTGTTCCTGGGGAGCCACAAAGAGCAGTTGTGTACATCCTTGAGTTTAGGGGCCTCCTCCTCCAGAGCTAGTGTTTCACACAGTAGAACATAATGGCTCTCCCTGGGAACAGTTGCTGGAGTTCATATGAATCCTCATGTAGGTCTACTCTGGTTTGGGTAGGGTGTGTGTGTGTGTGTGTGTGTGTGTGTGTGTGTGTGTGTGTGCAGATGATTCCTCCCTCGCCCCTCCCCATGAGGTATTGTCCTGTTAACAGGCACATACGTGACATTATCAATGTCAGCATGGGTCCTGGTATATGAAAGGTGGTGCTGTCTGTCTAGTAAAGTTTTTCAGCATTTTCTGCAGGGTCCCCTCCTCAGAGATTTCTGTCCCTGACTGAGTTTTCCAATTTGTCTCCTCCTTCCTCAGCAAGTCCGCTGCACAGAAAATGCTCCTGGAAGAAAGTCATTAGTTTGTTTGCACACACACCCGCCTCTTCAGCTCTTCAAAATCCCTGTCCTTTAGGAGGAGGCTGGGGGGAGAAAGTCTCTCCTTGCTGTTACTGTCTCGCTAGGACTTTGCCTTCCCAAGCAGCATTTAATCATGGCCTGAAATGAAATATTCCTGTCTCTCCTCCTGAGGTGAGGTAGAGAAACTTAGGCTTTGAAATCAAGAGAACATCAGATTCTGCCATTTCTTACTGTATGATCTTGAGCAAAAGATCTAGAGTCTCTAAGACTCCTTTTTTCTCATCTGTAAAATGGGATTAGAATGACAATGACTTCATGGGGTGTCTTTAAGGATTAAAGGAGAAAAGTACTACAATCACTGCATACACATAGGTAATCGTTAGGGTAAATGCTGAGAAAATATGCATTTTATTTTTCAGTGTCTAACTCTTACTCGTGCTTTCTTTTCTTCCTTTCTTTTGTAGTGAAGGCATATGTAAATAAGTTTTCAGCCTAATAATAAATTGCCATTAATTCTTAAAGAAACATCAAGAAGTAAGCAAATGTGACCCACTAGAGTGCAACATACGCGAAGACAGCAGTGTAACTAACTTTCTGTTACTCTTTAGCTTCATTTCTACACTCACCTTTCTGCTTTCTTGGAGAGAGATATTAGAAAAATGTTAATAAGCCCTAAATTTGAGAAGTAAGAATAGAAAAATGATAGACAGTGAGGAATATCACCTAGGGCTCCTCTCCCCAACAATTATTATTCCTGAATATTTAAATTCTATTTCTATCTACCTATTTAATTGAAGAATATATTACACTAGATAAGCCACCTACCAGTCCACTTAGAACTCAGATAAAATCTAAAGCCACTTCTACAGGCATGCATCATACAGAGGCTGTACTACTGGCCCCATTTCTAATAACTAAATACATGTTAGAGGAAAAAACAAACACGGGGTGTGACACATTACATGTGCTGATTCAAAAATAGCTGCTCTCCCGGTGAACCTCAGAGGGAAATCAAGTTGTTTTTTGGTAACTTCAGGGAAAATGTTTGCTCTTTGGAGGTCAATTCATCAGTAAACCCTTTACCAGGAAAATACATTTGGAGAGAATCTTTTGTAATCTGCACTGTCTTCTGGATATGGAGGTGGGTAGAGGTGTACACAACCAGGGTCTCATCAGTGGAATGAAAAATGAGCTATGGAAGACTTGGGAAGGAAAAAGAAATACATAGGCAGTGATTCTGCAGAGAAGTTTCAGATGAAAGGTGAGTAGGAGTTGGACCCATGGTGGGAAGGGGGACATACAGGCAAAGCCACAGTGTAAGGAACTGAAAAGCAAGGTGCAGAATGCCATGTGGTGTCCTGGATCAGATCACAGGACAGGAGGAACCCGTGGTGCCTGGAGTTGGGTTACTGCGCATGCACCAGTGCCAACGTCTTACTGTGACAAACGCGCCGCCTTGATGTTCAGTGTTGACATTAGGTGGACTGGAAGAAGAGTTTGCATGAACTCATTGAATCATATGTACAGCTCTTGAAGTTATTCTAAAATGAATGTTAATGCTAAAAAAAAATCAAGAATGAATAATATGGAGGCAGGCAGTGCCGTGAACTGACCTGAGTCTGTGTCCGTGGGTCACCCTCCAGCTGAGAGGGAGAGGAAGGTGAGGCCACATCAGAGGGAGTTGGATGCTGGGCTGGAGAGTCTTCACCTTGCTAAGAGGTGTTTGCATTGTGTATCTGATTTTTGCTTTGAGCAAACTTGTAATCTCACTGAAAGGTGGTTTGGGGGTGATTCATCTGGTAGGAATGTACAAGAAAATTCAAGTGAGAGAAACTGGTACAGATGGACAAGTTCGACGACTCTTGGAGAGGAAACTATTTGGGCTTAGTGTTTTCCCCTTAGCCTTCAAAGAATGCAGTGGTGATGGTGCACAAAATCTGATCTACTCTGAGTGTCTGAGGCTGAGGAGTGAATTTTAGAGAACTTAAGAGAGAAACCCGTGTGGATTGGGGTTCAGTTTTGCAAATGAGTGACCCAGAGAAAAGTCATGGAAAGACCTCCCTTGGCAGAAACCCAGAGTGAGGAATGACAAGGGAGGCTGAAAAGTCTCAAAAGCCACTAGGAGTAGAGTGGAGGAGGACCTAAGAAAGGAGTTATGTGGGTATCAGTTCCCCAAAAGTAAAAGGAGGGGAGAATTTCAAGGAGGCGTGTGGGCAATAGTGTCAAATGCCACAAAATCCCACAAGGTAAATGTGACTGTATATATATGACCGGGAAGAGACGCTAATGACCATTCAGAAAACCGTGTCTTTGAAGTGCTGAGGACTGAGGCCACCTTTTCCCAAGGTGGAGAAGAGAGAGACAGAATGTATGTCCCATCCTTATGAAAAGAAAGCAGAAAACATTTCTTTAGAAATAGAGCAATAAGATGCTGAGGAATGCAGGCTTCTGTCTGAGTAAGAATGTGGTTGGAGGTTGTTTGCTTTTAAAGATAGAGAAGATATTTTCTTTGAAAGGAGAGGCACTAGGAGTGGATACATGCTGGAGAAGGCAATGAAAAGTAAGTGCTGTCCTGTCAAAGCTGGAAAGAGAAACAAGGGCATCTGTCAATGCCTTGGCTTTGCCTCAGCTGACACCAACACCGTTTCTCATCTGGAGCCAAAATAGCCTCCTAAATCAGCCCCTGCACCCCATGTATTCTCCATAGTTCAACTGGAATCTTAAGTGGTACTTCTCCTATGAAACCCTTTACTCCATTGTTCTTTGGATAAACTTCAAAATCCAGCAAGGAGCTCTGATCTCGACTCGGGTCTGCCCCTCCAGCTCCATCTCCACCTTCCTTTCTGTGTGTCTTCTGCTTCCAGGCATCTGGGTTTCCTTTCCTCTTGAAATCACTGGCCTTCTCTTCCTCTGTCTAGGCACAGACTTTTTACTCATTCATACCCTTCCCTTCTGCCTTCATCTCCTCATTCTCTCAGGCTTAGCTCCGTTATCAATATCTAAATGAGGCCTTCCAGAATCTCCCTAAAGTTAATTATCCCATTTACACTCTTACTGCCTCTTAGTTTTCCTTCAGGGCATTTATGATGCTTCATTTGGCTTCTGTATGGGTGTGTTGCCTCGCACAGAATTCATTGATAGCTGTTTATCTCCCTTTTATAGCCAGAAGTAACTTAAGGCGGTAGGGATGCCTTTTCCATCTGTTCCCCACAGCCTGGAAACTGTTACCAGAGCATGAATTTGCACGTGTATTGGAGGCTGCTACTAAGATGGACCGTCCAAGTTCAAATGTTCCACAGCGTCTCTGGACTCCTCGTTCCAGATGGCTTCCAGGGTCCTGATGGAAATCAAGGCAACCCTGTAAATCTGTGTCTCACTCCTGCCGTCGTCAGTGGCGGCATTTGCCAGCAGGACACATGATAAACCTTACTACCTACAGGAGCCGGACACAAAGCCATTCTCCAGTTTGTCACCATGCAGAGAAGCTGTTGGTGGTAATAAGAAAGTGGGATCTCTGCTGGTCCACAACACTGACAGCTGTTTGACCGCTTTGCTGTAGCGATGGCTGAGCTGTGGTTGATACACAGACCGACTGATGTGGGGTCACATGCAGCCCCAGGCTCTCCAAACAGACACCTGAGTCCTTGGATCCCTGGAGTCTCAGCCTCCTTTTCCATCAGGCATCTCACGTTAAGCTTCCTTGAGTTAACTGGGACCCCTCCTAAGCAGCATCCCCATTATTGAGCAGAACTATTTATCCCCGTTAACGGAACGGTTCTCAGAAACCATTAGCATTTAGGGAATTTCTTGTTAGAAATAATGTCTGCGTCAAATTACCCAGTATGGACTCCTTTGAAGATAGACGCTCCTTTTCCGGTGATGATGGCACCTGCCAGGCTCGGTGGAATTGAGGCTGTGAGCAGCCTTGAGCGGGTGGCCCTGTTGCCATCATGATGTGAGGGAGGGTGGGTAAAGAGAAACCCCATTAGCCGGTGAGCATTATCTGAGGACAGAGACTCTGTTCCTTTTAACCTGTGACACTTACCTGTCTGCTCCGATATTCAGAGCTAAAGGTTGGGTCTGCTTTGTGTGTAGTCATTAACTCTCTCGTTGCTTCCGAGATCCCTGCCTTTTGGGGGGACTCGTTGCTGACTGAGAAGGGCAGGGTGAAAGTTCTTTCCATTCCAGGAGAAAAGTTGGACGTCCCACAGAACGTGTTTGTGACCCCACGAAAGTGCTCTGTGCTCCAACGGGTCTTTGTGACCAGTGGGTGCTTCTGCCACCAGTGTGATAATAAGAATAAATGTTCTGCAAATGGTTCTTAAATTCCAGGGACTCTCACAGTGCAGTCCATGATTTATTTCATGTACTCCTCCAGGCAGCCTTATATACGGAAGTGAGACTTCAAGTGTTTAAGTGAATCTTTCTAAATATGAAGTTTATTCAATTAAAAAACAATTTTTTTTAAAAGGGGGACATAGGATTCAAATCCAAACTGGCTGACTCCAGGGCCCAAGACCCCACATGAGGAACCATCTAGAAGTTCATTTGAAGTGCCCCCACCTCCCCTCCAGAGCCCCATCTCCCTCAGCTTTCTGAAGCAAAGACTTTAGGTGGGTCAGGTCACTCCTTTGAAAAGCCCCTCGTTTAAACAACAGAGAAAAAACTGCCCCCTACTCCCCAGCCAGGCAGACCCACAGCAAGCTTTCTGGTGCTTTTGGATCCATCCCAATGTGTTTGGTAAGAGGAAACAAGACAAGGAATTGCAACATGGCCGTAGACTTTGCACTTTTGCCTAGAGCTGGCCCTGCTTCAAAGTGAAACTTCCACTGGAAAACTAAATAAAGGAAAGAAAAGTCAAACAGAACAAACTCCCATTTAGTCAGCTTTTACTGTCCTCGGAGACTCTGTGTTTATGCTAGATCTTAATTATGCTGCTTGTCAAAGACACTAAACTCCGCTGGGGTGGAGGGAGCTATTTTATCTTTTAGTCTTTACAGTCAGAAAAGGATTTAGTATGCTGAACCCTACCCTTGAGGAGCCTCAAACCTGGAATCGAAGAACATTTCTCTGTCTCCTTCCCAGCAGTCCCCACCTCTGCCCTCTGAGCTCTCTGCTGCCCAGAGCATCTAACAGGGGTTGGGGGCGGGCAGGACTGTGCTTGGGCTGAGTTTAGGGGGCCTTGGACAAAACTGTGAAGTTCAGGGGCGCTTCATGCAAATGCACTCCTGTCTCTAACCCCTGTGAGTGTCTCCCAGACCCCAGGCCCTAGGCGTCTGCCTTCCACGCCCCCTCCGCACCCTTGGATCCTGCACTGCTGTACCCTCCTGCCAGGGTGAGAGTGGGGCACATTCCTGTGGGCACACTCAGGATAACTGGGTTTTATATGAGATTTTAGATGCCTAGTAGTGTGCGTTAAATGGCTGAGAAGCGGGCAGTAAGGAAGTTTTTCCCCGTTCAACTCTCTTTCAAGTCTTCAGATAAAATCAAGGAGAACGTCTCTGCTTGGGCATTTTTGTAATCCTCCTTTTTTCCCCATGGCACCTATTTTTACGTTTACTTTCCACCTGTAGCAAGTGATGCTTGTTTGATCGTTCTTGCGGTGATAGAGAATTAGTTTTTTCAAAAAATGCATTTAGTTAGGAAAAAGCCGCGATCTACTTAAAGCAAAATGGCTAAGTCCATGGTAGTACATGATCTAGACCAGGAAGGGCCCTGGGAGGGCTCACTTTTCAGAAAAGCTTTTCTCAAGGTGGGCCCTGTGTTAAGCTTTGCTCTAACTCAGTCCGTCCGGAACTGCGTTGTTCCTGCAGATCTTTCCCCAGACAGCCGTGCCTTCTTGGAGGGAATCTTGAAAAGGTGAGCAGATCCTTAACCACTAGTGGTTGATAGATCTCATAACATTTTCAGATTCCAAAAGGCAGGATCCAGCGGAAGATGTCTCAGGACAAAACTTCTATCACCAGCCCAGAGGAGATCAGGGGCCATAGACCATCCTCATCTGCTATAATGATGGTTGGATAGGATGCCTGTGAGACTTATGGGGAATATTGGCTTTGTTTTTCTTTACCAAAATTCAGATATTTTGCAGCCCCACCCTCCCCGGGGATTATTTGTCAGAGGTTGTACAACAGGGACAGCATCTTAGTAGTTAACATGCATCTTAGTAATGAACTCAGATCCTAAATGAGCCTTCCAGCTGGAAACCTCTGACAGAATTTGGTCTGCGTCCTCCTCCGGTTGGGTGGTGGATCACGATGCTCAGTGTCTGCGGCTGCACAGTGTCAATATGAAGTCGTCCGGGGTAAAGAGGCCACACCAGTGTCACAGATGTGATTGTTGGTAAAAAATAAATGTCCAAAAAAAAATCTAATTCCTACAGTCTCATATTCCCGAAACAGCTAAGAGTGTTGTCAATCCCTTTGATCTCTCTTGACCCCAGGAACCTTTTCTGGAGAATTGGGAGGATCCTCTTAACAGACACTAGGATAACCTGTCTGGCTGGACAGTCCATTAAGGTCCCTTTAGTCTGCCTGTGTGTGTATTTCTGTACCCACAGCAACCCATTAAAAAACTTGCTTTGGGTGTGCCCTGGTGGCCTAGTGGCCCTAGTACTAGTGGCCTAGTACATCTGGGAACAGTCCCACATACATCCCAAGGCCCAGGGTTCAAGACCCAGGGCCGGAGATAACAACCAAGGTGAACAATTGAAATAAAAATGGGATGATTTTTCCTCCTCTCTTCTTGTCTGTCTTCCTATTCTCCTTCATTCATGCCTATACCTTTCCTTTAAAAAAAAAAAGAATAACAACTTGCTTTCACAGAATGCCCCGATGTCATATAAGCCCTTTTTCTGTGCCCATTCAAGGCAAGTCCTGAGCTGGGTTTTACTTCACACGTATCAGAGGAACTCCATGCGTGTCCCCTCCGCCAGCTGCTTGACAGCCCTTCTCTTCCCTGAGCTGACGAATCTTGTTTTCCCTCTGGTCACTGAGAACGCCATTGGGCTTTGTCGTGGAAGACCCAAGTTCAGGACGCGCACGGCCTCATTTCTAATCACTGACATTCTCCAGGTGACTTGCTCAAGCCTGGCTTTCACAGAGTTCCCTTTCAGCAGAGACATTTCATAACTAGCGCTCTCCTGCCATACTCACGGCCTTGTGGAAATACTTTCAACAGTTAACAAGCAGAGCCTGCAGTTACAATATGCTCGTTAGGCCGCATGTTAGTTTTCAAGTCTTGCAGCACATGTGATCTGCTACTTGATTTCCACTGAATTTCGGTTCCGTGGGGCGTCAGTGGAGGGCGGCTAGCAGCCCCGCGGGCTTCGCCAAGGGTCGCTGTGTGTCTGTGTGTTTTCCACGAGGTTGTGCTGATGCGGTAATACATCTACCCTGCTTATGAGTAACTTCTGGTAACTCTCATCTGGGGGCGCTTCAGTCACGGAGATTGTCTTAATCCCCTAGTGAATGAATTCCTCCAGCAGCCGGAGTAATTGCAGAGGACGTCGTGAAGGTTATATCCAGTAGTCCCAGTGGATGAAGAGACCTATATTTGGAGTTTATGAGACCTTTGTTTGTTCTGGATCGTACTTCTTAGTATCTCAAAATCACTGCCTTCCAAAGCAATGCTCTAATGTCCAAATGATCATATTCAGATGACAGGCCTTTGGCCAGTTGAGGAGAGTGTGTGTGTATGTTTGTGTGTGTTTCTGTCATTTCAAATTCTTGCCTTTGAGGGTAAGACTCTCTGTCCCCAAGATCTAAGTGTCTCCCTATTGTGGGGACCACCAAGATATTTTGGCAATTTTTAATGAAAGTATTCCAGTTGCTGAAAGAAATTGTATGATTTCTTTTACTTCCTGGTGACTGGTTAGGAAAGGCAGCGCTTCTTCCTTCCTGAGTCTCTAAGCTAGTATCCGGAATATGCCTGCGGGAGTGGTAGGCCTTGAAAATGCAGTGATAAGTAACATGCCTTTTATTCCCTCATGGAACAAACAGTGAGGATTGCCAGTCTTCTAAACATAAATGCAATGGAGCAAGATGAGTGGCATTCACCAGGCTATGAATAGAAGGCCACAAGATGGAGGAAGGGGAACCAAAAAGACAGACAAATGAGATTTGATGTTGGGGGAGATGGAAGAAGAGTTGGGGTTGCAGTGGAGGCTAGAGGACCAGAGATCCAGGCTTGCAGGCATGAATGGAGAAAAACTGGAACCAAATACTGTCAGGGGTTTGAGGGTATTGTTTCTTGGGAAATGGCCACGTATCTGGCTTATGCTTAAGGTCTCTGGGCATGGGCTGCTCGGGGCTCGGTGCTTGCGTACTAGTTTAGACAGCTGGGTGAGGCTGGGGACAATGGAATTGGAGGTGATTCTCGTAAGTATGGAAATTTTCATTGTGTTAAGGCCCTGGGAACCACAGTGGAGACTGCGCATGCCAAGAAGAATCGTATCTTCATATTTACCAGATTTCTTCCATGCATTTCTTGACCTTTTCATGACTCAGTCATGAAAATGCCTTTCCCTGTGGGTTACTAGGAATTGACGATGTGGTAAGACCTCTTGAGAAATTAGGTAGTTGAAACCATTTTTTTTTTATCAAATTCATTGAACTGTTTACTTCTTTAAACTGTAGTCATAGTAGATAGGAATGAATTGAGCTTTAGACTTGACAGGTAGATAGTCCTTCTTTATTCATCTCAAGATATTTATTGTGGGATGACCAAGAGTTTTCTTACATATTAAGACAATCAAGTGTGTACTGCTCAGTGTATACCGTTTTTGAGGCTTCAGATGTTCAGTCTCTGTATTACCCCTTCTAATCATGTAAATGGGTTCCTCCTGTGCCCCATGATAGTGACGAAGCAATCATGTTGGTGTGAGAAGATGTGTTGTAGAGTGACTAAAGATGCCTAAAGCAGGTTCACACCTGTCAACCTTCAGTCTTTCACTATGAGACTAGCATTGATTTCCTAGGATGCCAATGTTTCTTGCATGAGTGCTAGAAATGATGATTTATTAAGCTTGCGTATTCAAAGAAAACCAGATGAGTACTTGCAGGAAAAACTTGCATGCCAGCTTCAGACATGTAGCAACGGAGCCTTGAGAACCAACCAGGTTAGCTAAATAGCTGTTGCAGCAGGCATTAGGGAGAGCCTCAGGCAGAGACACAAAAAGTGGCAAATCAATACTTGCCAAAAGTGACAATCTTGACTTTATCAAATTTGCGACCTCTTCCACAATGAACATCAGATCTGCCTGGGCCAGCGTTTCTCTTACATAGTCATCTGCATGAGAACTTAGAAAAGAATAGAGAATGTCCCGTGGCTCCCAGCGCCCTGGTCTGGCACCTAAAATTCCACCAGGAGAGCAAGAGTGGCGTCCTACGCATACTCCGCTCTCTTTGCCTTATTTGCTTTCTCTACTGATCTGAACAGATAAAGACTCAAGAATAGATGTTGATCAATGAGAGATGTAAAGAGAGTGTTAGGGTGTCTTAGGGAGTGAACTAGGGAGAAGAAAAGTCTCCAAGAGAGACCGCCGTGAATCAGTGACAGATTTCCCATTGTCCACTCTTCTGTATTCCAGGAGAATCTCTCCTCTCTTCTTGACGTCAGCTCTGGCAGCTCAAACTTTCAATCACCAGGATGCACACCTGGGGCTTGAAGCTGTGTGGAATCAATGTTACTATTTAGAACAGAGGCATGAATCCTTATAATTCAAAGGGTAAACCTCATCCTTCCTTCCTCCTTCCCTCTCTCCCTTTATGAATTTCTTTATTTTTCATCGTCACGTCTCTTGATGAAGGTATGATCTGCAGTACCAAGGAACCCACTCATGGATCTTCAGCAAATGTTTACTGTTGTGCCATCAACCCCCAAATTTACTCTTAAAGCGTTGCTAGATCTGACATTCCTTCATGCCTGCCCACCTCATTTTAATTAGCTTGCAAACCCCCTCCAGTATTGACTGGTACATAATATTCTTTAAAAAAAAAACAAAACGCTAGCACGTATTTTAATGTAAGTAATGTGACAAGAAAATAGAGGGAAGTGAGAGCTGGTTGCTGATAGCTGTGACATGTCTGTGACTATGTTTGATGAGAATGGAAGAAGGAAGAGTCTTCTACACATCTCTCATAATTGTCAAGAGAGAAAGATCTGCTTCTTGGGTTCTACATCTTAGAGTGACGTTACTGATAACTAAGTGATTAAATTGGAGCAGAGATAGAATCTCGGCTACTTATTATTGACCATACATTCCATTGTGTGTGCATTATCTTATTGAAGTCTCACTTTGGCTGTCTCCCTTTCTAAAGATGAGAAAACTGAGCACTAAGATTTAAGAAGTTTTTCAAAATCCCTCCACAGCAGACAGCAAATTCAGGAATCCAACCAAGTACCATCTCCCTACCCAACCCCTACCTCAAAGATATTATTCTCTCTGGGGAGAAATGAATCAAAGCATAGCAATCAAGAGGCAACCTAATTGTCCGAAATCTGCTTCTATGACCAGGAACAAAAAATGGAAAACATGTGGCCCTAGGGGAAGGGATAAGGCTGACATCACACTTCCCTGTAACCCAGAGAAGGTGGGAATGAAAGACAGTTTAAGGCAAGAATGTTTATGGCTGTAGCTGTTCTGAGCCATTGGTTGTCCTTTGAATTGGGCAGTGTGTGAGGTTGTGGGTGAGGGTGTGACTGTGTGGGGACAAGCCACTGCTCAGGTGACTTTTCACCTGGGAAGAAACTTACAGTTCTATGGCAGTGCTTGGGGATGCATGGTGGTTGGGCGGCTTGAATAAACTCAGACTCTCTCATTCTCTGATGCAGCAAATTGGAGAAGGTGATCTCTTCCTCCGTGTGCCCCTCCTCTCTGCCATGCAGCACATAAACCCTGCCTTTCATTTTCTGTTGTTTCCCTGTGTGTGTTTTATCATCTCTTCCCATGATTCTCAGACTTGATTACATGTACTAGTTGTGGGAGACACTTATTGAAAGACTAGGTTTCTGGTCCCTTGAGAAATTTTTACTGGAACAGTGCTGAGTAAAGGCTCAGATACCTGCATTGGTGTAAAACTTGCCTGTGATTCTGGGAATGAACCATTTTGGTGATTTCGCTGCTCTGAAACCGTAAGTCCTGAGGGACACTTTGTTTCTAGTGTCTGGCCCAGTGGATGGCAGAGAGTAAAGTTGAGTGGTTGTTGACTGAAGGAGGGAAGGTGGTGAGTTCTTTTTCCTGTGGTCAGTGATGATGTGATTTACCTACCACAGTGCTCATGAGTGGTGATCAGTGACTCTTTCCTGATTGGTTAGTTTTAAATGTGTGCTAATTTTCCCGATACCATTGCTCAGCTCTGGGGACAAGGTCATGAGCCTATTTTAAAATCTGTCTGCCAAAGCCCCTGATGCCCCTTTTGTGAGGTGGAGTAGTGGTGGGTATTGCATCCAGGAGCTGATTTTGAGTAGTTTTGGTAGTTGACTTATCCTAGACACCCAAGGAGAAAACCAATTCCCACATTTGGCAAGTTTATTTTGCTGGAGTACAATGAATAATTGTCCTGAAGGGACTCAGTGGCATCAGAGAGTATTAATCTTAGATTTTCATTTCCTGTAAAATAACTTTCCACTTATTATATTCAGTGAGAATATTGTGGGTTTCAGGAAATATGCATATTTTATCACCGGCAGGCCTAAGTGTGCTCCCAGATGTATCAGAAACTCGGGAGTGAAGAAGGGCAGGTGCAGGCAATTGAGGCAGAGAAGAGATGCCAGATTAGACTGGAGGAGGCAGGACAGAGCCATCTGGGGTCAGCGCAGTGGTCACGTCATTGAGCTTTTAAAGTTTTTCGATAGGAAGGTTTTAAAAATCCAAAGGTCACTAATAATGACAAATAGCCAGTAATAATGACAAACAGCATCATTGTTATCAAGTCCCTGGCTGTTCTGGGCAATATGCTATTCTCTTCCACGTATCATGCCATTGAGTCAATTCTTTATGAGAACCCAGTGAAGGAGTGTATAGTAAATGAGAGCATCTAAACCAAGGTTTGGCAGATTATCGATATTTGCTCATGAAAGTGAAAATAAGTCCAGCATACTGCAGGCGTGTTAGATTTCAGTGCTGTGGACAGTCTCAGAGGACTCTGTCCTCTGTTGTTTTTTTGTGGTGATAAAGATGGCTCTAGCATCTCTAAGCTCACGTCCTCTAAAGATCAAGTCCATTCTCTCCCTTGAAAGTGAGGGAAGTCCGGAAGATCGCCCTTGCTTCTGGCATTGACTGGACGGTTCAGAGGTCCCCAGACTTGCCCTCAGTTTTGGTAATTTACTAGGACTCATAGACCTAACTGAAAGCTATTATAGTCACAGTATGACTTATTACAGTGAAAGCATCCAGATTAAATTAATTCAAATGAAGAGACTCATGGAACAAAGTCTAGGAAATTTCCAAAAAACTCAGCTTCCATTTGTCTTTCCCCAGTGCAGTCATGGGCAGCAATGACTTTTCCCAGTAAAATGCACCAGCACCCAGGGAGAATTGTGAGCCAAGGAAGCTCTCTCGAACCTTAGTGTCCAGAGTTTTTATTGGAGTTCAACTGTAGACATGGTTGAGCTCCCACTTGAGTGACCTTTAGTCTCTGGGACCGCTGAAGATCCAGTTGATATGATGTGGTCCAAAGCCCCACGTAAATCATATCGCTAAGACTGTCCATTGTGGTCCAGGTCCCCCAAGTAAACAAAGGCTCTTATTCAAAGGCTTTGAGATCACCTCTTCGGAGCTAAGGACAAAAGCCAGTCTCTCTTTGGATAAGATTCATTCTTTACAACATAGTTCACCAATTATTCCAGTAAAAGTCCAGGCTGCCATTAAAAACCCGGGGATCATGGACCCATTTCTGAATCAGTTTCTCTGGCATAGAGATGAAATTTGCCTGTCAGTGGGGCCATGGACTTGTCCTTTGCATAAACCAACAAGAGTAAGGACTGTGATTCTCTAAGAAAACTGGACCTTGACCAGGCTCTTTTCAGTGGTAAATAAAACCAGAGGATGAAAGTTTGTTAACTCATGAAAAGACTACACAGAGTAAATAAAACACATCTCCCTTTTATTTTGATTTAATGGGATGCTATTAGCCAGTCCATGGGAAAATGAGCTAAAGGTGACTTCATAGTTTAAAAAGAAAGAGAACACAACCTCTTAAAATATGACATGCATGACCTGGGAAGGAAGACAGGATACTAATAAATAGGTGACGGAGTGCTTCATGCAATTGCTCGAACAAATCTCCACCAGGAGTGAGTTGTCTGTGTCCTTTCCCTGAAGCAACCTGCAAACCTTCTGGGTTTGGGATTTGAGAGAGATAAGAACATGAGAAATAAGATCTGGGAACTACACTGGGCAAAACAACTGCATGGAGTTTTATCTTTCTTAACTCTTCATTTCTTCTGTTTCCACTTCTGCTCACTGATTCTTATTATTGCCTGGGAATACTTTTAGGAGTGAAGAGAGAGCAAGAAGCAGCAAACTAGTAGTCCTCTGAGACAAAAGGACAGTTTCCTCTTGCAGTTTCCTTTCTCCTTCTCTTGTTAAGATGAAGAAACAAATACCAAGATCTTAGTAGTGGAATGTGGGCATGGGGTGGTAAGAACAGGGATTATGACGGAGCAAGTAGCTGAATAGGTTTTCTATGTTCCCCAAACTTGCGGTCCATTGGAGTCACCTGGGGCTCTTTTCAAATGCTAATGGCCCAGTTTACACCTCAGATCAGTAAAACCAGGCTGGCTGGTGATGGTGTCCAGGCATCTGTATTTTTTAACGATTCCCAGGAGATGCAAACATGCAGTAGATTGAAAACCACTGTCCGGGGTCTGAAAATAGCATAAGCATACCGCTGCGCTGAATGCCCTTTTATATTCAGACGGCCGCGCCACCACTAGTCGCAAGAACTGCTCTGCAGAATTAGGATATAGTGCCAATGCTGCATCAGGGTATTTGGGTTCGAACCTGGCTTTTCAATGGCCTTGATGTTGAACCTGGAGCAAGGGTCTTTGACTCTGAAAGTTTCTGTTTCTCCTCAATTGACCCACAAGTAACCTCACCCACTTGGAACTTCTAAGAAAAATATGCCTCACATTACAGATGCCACTTTCCTTCCTTCTATGATTGTTTTCATATTATTGCTTTTACTTTTACTGTAAGAAAGAATCCCTTTTTAAATTTTTTCCCTGACAGTCAGAGCTTGCTGATGTGTGCTATTGTATTGTTTTTTCACATGTCAGTTTAAGATGAAAAAAGTCAATGGGGCAAAGTTTATAAAGTTTTCTTTGCTATAAAATGTTTGTTTCTTGAGGAACTGAGAATCCCCAGAGGAGGTGGCCCATTCATTCATTTAACCAAGCAAGAGTCATTAAATATGACAATGTTTCATCAATGCTAAAATGCACTGACTTGCAAAATAATGTTGTAATTTACATATGAATAGGAGAGGGAAAAGCTTTTGCCTATAAAAGTAAGATAGACCCTCAATTCAAGAGGAATTCCTGCCTAATAAGTGTTAAAATGAGCAAGAAAATGCACATCATAGAATCAGTGACATTAGGATCCATTTCTGAATCTTTGCTCCCATAGAGATAAAATATGCTAATGGCTAGGCCTAGGGGTGGGGCCATTTGGTTTGCCCATTACAGAAGCCCAGAGATAGTTGACGTTAGGATACAGAGCTACTGACGATACTGACTCGGTGACTGGCAGGCAGAAAGGAATGAGAGCCACAGATGACCTCAGTTCTCTTTCTCCTGAGAAGAGACTTGTCTACAGTTTCATCAGGAGAAAACTGTTTTTCAGCTTTCTTTACGATCACTCAGTGCTCAGTGCCCTGCATTGATCACTGTTTCACCTTCGAGAAATACAATGACCTGTTTAAATGGTCTCCATTCTTAAATCCCTTTGCTTCAAAAGGGCCAGTTTTAAATGATTGTGTCTCATACCACCCATGGAAGGAAGAGTGAAAATGGCTCTCATTTTCAGCTGTTCACATGAGCTGGGATCCAGGAAGGCAGTAGGTGGAAAGTTTAAGAGGGAATTCAATTGGGTGATCACATGATCTTTCTTCCTCCAACCTCCTCGTTCAACTGAAGATTTTGTGTTCTCCCAAGTGGGTCAAAATACTAGCTTGGAAACAAAAATGTTTAAAGAGAAGCCTTTGCTCTATTCTATATATGCTTAATACAGATGTGCCCCATTTCTCTGTCTTTGCATTAAAGTTTGTGTGCTCAGAAATGTGTCTGCATTTACTACTTTTTTTTAATGTAGCTGGTTAAAATGTCTTTGAGTAGTGGTGAGATGTTTGGAGATATTGGGGCGGTGGGGGGCGGGTGGCGCAAGTGAACCATTAATGATTCATCCCATTGAAAACGTAGTCTTTGTATTTTGTTCGGAAAATTAATTTTGTGAAAACAGGAAAGAGAAAAAAAAATCCAGAGAGCAAAAAGGAGAGACAGAGAGTGTGCAAGAGGCAAAAATAATAGCCACTTCAAATCCAAATGAGAAGCCTACTAATAGCATCTTGGTGTGCCATGCTGAGAACCCAGCACAAGTCAACAGAGGTTTTCTTTTGAAAGTAAGCAATTTAGAGAATGAATCCGCTCTGCTGTCTGATAGCAGGATGGGCACCAAAGTTAGATCTTTAAAGAAATAATCTTATTAGTCCCTCTTATTAAGGAAGCCTCGGCAGTGTGTAGACTTTGAACCTGCCTGATAAAAAGTAGGTCTTGTCAAATAGCTCACAGCGCCTTGTGAAAAGGTTGAACTTTGTTGGTTTAGATCATCCAATCCAAATGCAAACATGTTTCTAAGCTTCTGTTTGCACACTCTTGGAGGCAAAAAAGACTCCCTCATTTTCCCTGACTCTGAAGCTAATGGCGTTCCAAAGGGGAGGCGTGCTCCCAAGGAAATCACTAACTCACCCAGAAAGGCAAAAGTTTCCTTCATCACCTGGAACTTGAAGCTTTGCATCCCCATGGTTGGGACCCTTTTATTTATCGAACTCTTTGTTTTCGACAGTCTTTTGTTCTCCATGAATCCTGGCCCTGCATTTTCTCTGCTGTTATGTGCTGACCCTGTTTGTGGGTTCTGAGGCTGGAACTCTGACAGCTCGGTCATTTTCATGGCTGCAAGAGTTACAGGATCTCTGTTCCCCAGGAATACTTCGCTACATAATAGAGCAGAAGGTCAAGAGAGCTAGCAAGAGGCGAAAAAAAATACACTAATTAAATCAGAAAAGGTTGGACTTGTACTAAAAAAAACACACCACACATGCATTTTCAGGAAGGCCGGTGCTTGTTCCCAAGTGCAACAGTTGGCCCCAGTTGGTGTGGCACTTGTCACAATGGACAAGAGAATTGCCATTAAAGTGAGTGGCTCCTTGAAGAGCTGGCTTCATTCTTCCCTTCCACCCTGCTATTAAGGCCCTTCTCAAATCAGATTAAGGAAAGGCACCATCACACACAGCTTGATGAGAGTCCTGGAAAGTAGAGCGCAAGCTTTTGTCTCCCATCTGCTCTTTCGCTCCTGAGTTGTGTGGCTTCAGGGTTCCAGCCTGGAAGAGAATGCAGCTAGACAGCAGTACCCACATAGCATGAAAGGTAAGTCTGAGACTGAACCCACTTGGAATACAATTGAGCAGCGCCTTCCTCTAATTTTTTGCATGTTAGGATCCTGCAGTAAGGAAAGATGCTCCAAGTAAATTTCCCACACACTCAAGTTCCTTGACTCCATGTTCGTTCAGCAAATTCCGTCTGGGACCTACTGTGTGTCTGACATTAGTGGTTGAATAGCATCTTGGACAGAAACTTCATGTCTAATAGGAGCAGGTGAGAGAATAGTATAAATATAAGGTGGTAAATGCCATGGTGTGACAATAATGATAAATTTTTAAAATTATGGGCACACCCTGGTGGAGCAGTGGTTAAGTCAATCACCTCTGAAGGACTGCAGGACACATTTCCCTGAGTTCAAGTCCTGGGTCCAGTAGGGAAACAACCAGTATGAAGAACTAAATGGAAAAACAATGAATATGCTGCTTCCTCCTCTCTGTAAAAAAATAAAAGGTTATGGAGCACCGACTTTGGTCGGTGTTCTAAGTGCTGACAGGGAAGGAGTCCTTTGATGTAAAGATGAGACTGCCATGCCTAGAACACAGACATGGAGCATTGCCTGCTAAAAGGGCGTGGAGGAATAACTTCCCATTTTGTGGAATAGAAGAATGGGAGGAAAGTCTTGCCAACACAAAGAAATCTCACAGAGAATGGTTCAAAGAGAGGCTTCGCTGACGCGATCCCAGAAATGTGGTTTTGCTGCAGCAGAAAGCAAGAGACAGCCGCAGAGAGCGCTAGGCACTGAGGGCGTCGCTGGGGGGTTGTGAGTCGAGATGACATTCAGATTCTGTTGAAGACGGGAGAGGCCCTATTTCTGTGCAGTGAACAGTGCAGGTGGCCCTGCAGTCATCCCCTGACGGCATCCACCCTCCCAGGCCGGGCGCTGCCCTCAGAGCTGCCCATTGGGACGGCAGGGTAACGCACCCCAACTCCCCACCTGGTGGAGACAAATGAAACAGAAGGGACGTTCTATTTTTATTTTTCATTTATTGGTGAATGTTACTCACAGAAACATAATGCTTCCACACCAATCTGATGTCCTAGGTTTTCTTAGAAAGTGCCACCTTTAAAGTGCCAGCTGGAGTATCTCTCACTGCGTGTCCATCTGTGTGTGTAGAAAAGACCTTCGGTGGACGCATGGCTGGTGCAGACATTAACTCTTTGCTGCCTCTTCTACTGGGCTTGTGTCTCAGAACATCCACGTGTCAGATGTACAGGGTCTAGGAAAACGGTCTTAGCAGTGCCGAGCCAGACATGAGAGACAAGGCACATGAGAAAGGGAAGGTGACAGAGAAGCAGGCCAGAGCCACTGGGCGGTATCCAGGGACTGATGATGGTGTCCCCAAGAATTACCTTTGCACAGGCGATAGTGTGAGATCCCCTGTCAGGACAGAAAGTGAGGCTCATTTCTGTACACTGTGCTGCAGGCTTTGCTGTCCTTCATGCTCCGTAAGGCTGCTATGGAAATGCACAGGCTGGCGCCCACGACTGGGAGTGTCAGAGCTCAGTGGGGACCCTGGCTGTGGTCGGTGGCTCCTGATGCTTCAGGAGCAGGGCCTGGGCCCCCCCACGCTGCCATGGCTGTGTCCCAGTTAGTGAGACGGAGGCGGTGCTCTAAGATTGTGCCGGTCACTGGAGTGTGTCGTGGTGAGAGGCAGGTTTCGAAGCGGCCCATGTTACAGACTCGCAAGACATTCAGAGGACAGAGGAGTCGTACAAGACTGCCCAGGGGTCTGAAGGAGACTTTCGCTAGAGATCCTGCTGGTTCCACACACGCAGACAGACTCAGGGAGACAAGACCGAGACACAGGGACTCAGGGAGACAAGACAGAGACACAGAGACTCAGGGAGACAAGACAGAGACACAGAGACTCAGGCAGACAAGACCGAGACACAGACTCAGGGAGACAAGACCGAGACACAGAGACTCAGGGAGACAAGACCGAGACACAGACTCAGGGAGACAAGACCGAGACACAGACTCAGGGAGACAAGACCGAGACACAGACTCAGGGAGACAAGACCGAGACACAGACTCAGGGAGACAAGACAGAGACACAGACTCAGGGAGACAAGACCGAGACACAGACTCAGGGAGACAAGACCGAGACACAGACTCAGGGAGACAAGACAGAGACACAGACAAAACCAAGACAAGACAGAGTCACAGAGATGCAGAGACAAGACAGATGAGCTAGAGAGAGACAGAAAAAGACAGAGGCAGAGAGACACGGACAGAAATGGCCGGGCCGACTGTGCTGTAGAAGAACGCTGTGTGTTAGAGAAGGGAGAACACGTGCTGTTGAAAACTTGGATTTTGCCTGTGAGTGAAAAACCAGGCAAGCAGTTTCTCTCCCCGCCGTTCAATGCCGTGGAACAAAACACAGCTTCTGTTCTCCATAAGCCAGAGTTGTAGCGTCCACCTCACTGGCTCGTCTGCAGCCCGAGCCCTGCATTCCTGCGTCCCTGCGCCCCCTGCTCACTCCCCAGAATCCTCAGGACTCGGTCCTGCCCCGTGGTCATTTCAGATCTGTCCTAAATCCCCGCCGCGTCTCAGCTTTCAACCCTTTCAAATTCTTGAACCTGTGCTGTGACCACCCTCCCACCACCACACACATTGCGATGCAGGAAGGCAGCAGACGTGCTTTCTTGTGACTCGGGCCACGTGAAATATTGATGGGGGCGAGAGCATGGCTGTGGTTTTGAGGTTCGCCTGCAACGAAGGGAGTAGCTCTCATCTCAGCTTCTCGTTTTCCAGCTGTCTCTTCTGAATCTTGGGAGGTAACGAAAAGCCCCCAACCTGTGATCCCCAAGGCTAGTTCAGTGAAGGCTCTTAAAACACGACAGGGAAATCTGTCTAAAAAGGTCCTTATCAGTCTCCAGGGACCAATTGCTAATGCAGCTGCTGCACGTGTGATCTATACCGATGATTTTCCTTTGTCCCCAAGGGACCCTCTACAGGCACTTTGGATTTACATGGTGCCAAGTCCAACTAGCCTGCCGGAAAATAAATAGCATTTTACTACATTCAGATAACGGTCCCCAGGATGGAAAAAGTCGTGTGAGACTCTTCTTTTGATTCCCTCTCTGGCCGATAGGACCTCATCAAAACTTCATTTTCAGAGCATTTCTTCTCCTCGTGACATTTCACTCTGAGGCTCTTGCATCCAGTCCAGAAGGAGGCAAAAAATGACTCCTGTTGAGAAAGGCAGATCTAGGGAAATCTCCCTCTGGTACTAGGAGAATCAGTGCCAGCTCTGTCCTTCCCCGGCCAGTGGTGACCACTGTGAATCTATGAGTCTACAGCCCCTGGAGAGATGTCAGCTAGAAATGACTCCTTGTGGCTCACAGGGGTTCAAAACACAGGTCCCTGGTATCTCAGTCCTGTGCTGCTTGTGGTTTTAAGTAGAAGAGTACAGTTTCATGGCATCTCAATCTAGTACGTCGTATCACCCCTCTTCATGATGAAATGATGTGTGACAGGATATTGCCAGTCACTCATGAGACTGCCTTTCAGAGAGGGAGTCCTCCAAATGAGTGGGATCTGCCCCCAGGTCCTCAAGTGCAAGGAGGGGTTTCGTCATTATCCTATCATATATTTGATCCTATGAAGCAAAAATAATTGTAACTACTCAGTCGTGTTCAGTGTATACCACGCATGACCCATTAATACCAACTTCCAAAAGAGCTGGGTGATCCAGGGTATTTCTGGGAAAGCTAAAAGCTAGAAAATTCAAATCCACTTGTGTCTGACCAAGAGTTTGGACTTCCTTCACAACTCAAATTAGGAGGTCATTCTCAGCTAGGAACACTCTGGGGAAATGGCTGTTACAACAGCTGTGTTTTCACTTACAATGAACATGTGAAAATTCTACAGAGTCCTCTTCAGAATAGTGGCCAGTTTTAAACTTCTCCCTGACAGCAGGAAATCACAAAATAAGAAGCTATCGACACCAACCAAAAACCTATCCTGTTTTACATCATTTTATTGAGGGTATTACATGACTGATCAGATTGAGACACCATGAACGTGTAATTGCAAAAAATGGGAGAATAGGAAAATGGTTGGCATGGGAAGAAAAGAATAAATCCATATACATAAGAGGAATGTATGCATCAGGGTTCTCTTCTCAGAGCCAGAGTGAGCCCCAGTGCCATTAGGAAGATCCCTTCTCTCCGCTTGATCTTCTTTTTCCTCACCTCTCTTACAAGGGCTTTGGACTGAATGACCTTGGAAGTTCCCTGAAAACCTCTGGAATCCACATCAGGGTATATAATTAATTGTGACTTTGTCTTTGATGTAGAATAGTTCTGAAGGAGAGAGTAGGGTTGGAAGGTAGTTGGTAAAACACTGGGAGAAAGTTACCATCACTGGTGACTCAATTGAGGAAAATTCAGGAGAGCTACAGAGCCACATCATCATAAGAGATCCTAGGAAAGGTTATAGAGGGCATCTTGTACTGGAGGTGGGGACAGGATATGAGGGACTTGGGGCCACATCTGCCCTCACCCCATACTCTCTCTCCAGGCTGCACCGGAAGTCCTCCCTCCTGTCCAGCCCTAAGTGGGAATGGTGTGGAATCAACCAAGATTTGGAATCAGCTTCTATAGACATGAAAAAATGTTGAGTTCTCTCTCTCTAGAACTTAACTTTAATGTCAGGGAAAAAAGATGAGTGTTTTGGGGTTGCTTCAATTAAAGTCATTCAGATAAGGATTATACCACTTCTGAGTCTTCTCTGCCACGTCTTAAGCTACCAAATTAAAGATAATCTTAACAATTGTTCTGCCCTGGTGGAAAAGGAAGTAGGTGCCTTGGGTAGTTTGTTCCTCATGTTATTCAGCTGCATGGGTTTCTCAGTTCTACTGCCAACAAGACACACTTACGCCTCTCGGGTAGGCTCAGCAGTATGTGTTGAGGGATGCTCAGCAGTACGTATTGAGGGATGTTCATCATTAGAAATTAAGTGTGAGCTTCACCTTAGGAAAACTCTAGAATTTGAAGACCACCAAGAGCATTTCCAGAGAGAGACTTGGATGAAGAGGCTAGCCTTCCGATCCCAGACACTTAGAATACCGATGGCCCGGCAAAGCCAGTTCCCCTCCGATGACGTCCACTGGGTGCCAGAAGACGTATTCACCTGCATGCCAGCTAACTTAGTAGGTACCAGGGAGGGGAAAAGAAGGGACACACTAACGCCATGAAGCAGAATCACAGCTTGTATTAGAAAGTGATTAGCTGTGATCTGTGCAGTGACTAAAGGAGGGCCATGTTTCAACTTGATTTGGCTGATGTGTTTCCCAAGGACTCATAATTCATGTTCCAACTGGAGAAAGAGCTTCAGCAAATGATGCAACAGACGGCATTTTTTGTTGGGGGAGTTTGACTAGATGATGGAGTTGTTTGAAACTCTAATTGAGAAAAGGATCTTTCATGGTGTCTGTCGCTTCTGCGACTTGTCGGGATGGAGTCACAACGGTGGCTGTTCCTTAGTAGTGAGAGGTTGTCGGACTCCCTTTTGATTACACATCATTTTGATGGCCCATTTTTATGTCAGCAAGCAGTGTGTTAGAACCTTAAAAATCTGTGTCCAAGACCCTCTGTTTTTGTGTTTACAGACAACAATGCAGTTCTCTCTCCATATCATCATTTAGATTATATTATATATATATATATATATGTTATGTATTGAAGAGACTCAGACGAACATCTCTATTACCCAAAGATACTGATAACATAGATCTGCTGTCATTCGACTAAAATGTAGCCTTTGTAAAAGATGACGTTTGAAGTATAGCAAGTCCTCATTTAATGCTGCCAGTCAGGTGTTAAAAACTGTGACTTTAAACCAAATGCTCTATAAAGAAGGGAGGTCCTCACGTGATGTCCTTTCCTTCAGTGTCAACCTGGATTGTCTTGTTCTCGTCAATACTGCAATGTAACAACTTTACTGAAGGTCCTGCTGTCTTGCTTTCTTGTTCCAAAGACTTAGAAGCATCTACCAAAAACCGTTAGGTCATCAAATAACATCACCAAAACTCTGGAACCTCATTTATAAGGAATTTTAAAGCTCCAGATGTAAAGCAATTACTAACTGAAAAAAAATTGTGTAATTTGTCAGGCAGTTAAGAACTGGCCTGCTTTGCACAGTGTTAAAGCTGGGTTGAGTCTTAACGAATTTCCTGGACAGCGAAATAAAAGTCTGGACCTGACTTCCATTAGTTCCCTTTATCCTTATGGGGGTGGTAGGAGGTGGATTATTTGACTGGAAGTCAGAAGTATGGGTTCAGTCCTTCTCTGCTAGGAGAGACATGACATTAGTGAGTTTCCTAATCTCTCCGTCCCTCCTTGGCCTTTTTTCATAAAATGCTAGCTTTGCATGAGATGAGAGATTCTTAATCTCGGTTTCTCCTGGGGTGGGGAAACGGGGTGACTAGAGTTGGAAGAAGGGTACTAGAGGATGGGGCATCGAGCTACTTTTTCTAAATTCTGCATTCATGGTTGTTGACAGTCTAATCAGTACAAAGGTGTTCAGCTGTGTTTGAAAACATTGGAATCCCTTTTATAAAAATAAATGCTCCCTGCTCTTCCGCTTGGTACTCTTGAGATTTTGTACTCTTTAGTTTTCATTGATGTCTCTGTTGTGGGGTAATGCAGCTGACAAGTTGGTTGAAAGCAAATAATAGTGATGACCGCAGCACTTTATACACTGTCCATAATGATCGATGTCCGGGGGCACTTAGCGACAGTCAGTGTGAGTTGTGCCATTGAACCGATAAAACCTTGTGAAAATTCATGACCCCCGAGGTTCGTCATCAGCGCTGAGCTAAGTACTTTGCATGTCTTACTGAATCCTCAGAATCTTCAAAGTGGGTCCATCTCCGTAGTTCTCACTCGAGACAGCTGAGGCTCTAAGGTCCGAACAGCTTGTCCAGGGTCACAGGTTAACCAGTGACGGGCAGACCCTCGGGCCTTTCCTGACTCACAGCGCTGGACAGCAGCGAGAGCCTCCCAGGGCATCCTCCCAACATGTTTAACCTGTGAGATCAGCCTCTGACTTGATTATTGTTTCAGTCTTATTACGAAAAAATGCATTCTTGAGGATATTTCTCCCAAGGAATCATCCCTGTTCTCATTGATCGAGTTAGTTGTTTCTAATCCTTTCCAAGAAAAATTGCAGCGTGTATGGGATGCCTTAGCACAGCAGATAGAGAGAGACTGCATCTTGCTGTCAAGAGAGAGACTGCATCTTGCTGTCAGCCCAGGTGTGCCCATATGTGACCAAGATCTCCTAAAGGTCAGTGGACTGGGTAACCCAGTGTTCTGAGAACCAAGAAACTTGCATTTATCCCTCAGGGTACCTTGTAGCTATTTTTTCCATTCATTGGAGCTTCGGGTACCTAGGTGATTGTATCATTGTGTGTGCACGTGTGTGTGTGTGTGTGCAATCATACTACCTTTCATTTGTTTGTTGAGGAAAACTGATCGCTCACATGCTGGAGCATTTCCCCCGTTGCTTTGCTATTGTGTGTAACAAAGAGTGAATTTGCTCTTCTAGACTCTGTTCCCCTGATCTGCAAGTATGTTCTCTATCACTGTTTCCCTCTCAGATACCAGCTTTTCCACCCAAAATATCTGAGCTGGGGTGGACTAAGTCATCGGAGATGAGAGTCACACAAAAACAAAACCAAAACCCACAAATGACAAAGCTCAGGCACACACATTCAAAGGAAGCCTTTGAAGAGAAGCAGATTGCTCTTTTTCCTTGTGTTCTTGGACGAGACAGTTGACTTTTCCTCAGCCGACTTCTTGCCTAGATAAACTGACTTAACTGTGAGCTTCTGCCAAGGGTGGTTTCACTAAGCACTGCCTGGGGCTTTCACAAAGTGAAGTCACCTCTGCCTGCCAAGCAGGGACTTTCTAGCTCAACGCCAGGGGAAACTCATAGCCTTGCCACCACTCCTACAGAGGAGGAAGTTCCTGTCATCCTCCTTCGTTGCCGGTGCCAGGGCACAGTTCATTCTGCCTGTAGCTAACATGCCCAGCTCAGACGTGTTGTCGTGCTGTGGACAAGAAGGAAAATGGCAGCATGCGACTTGGAGAACTGTTCGTTTTTCTGAAGAGGAGACTTGGGCACAGAATCACTGCTCAACTTGGCTAACTCAGTGGCCTTCCCATCTAATGCTGTGACTTCGATGGGGCACCAAGGAGCCTTTGTGGGGAGAGCGTGATCGCTCTTCATCCAGCTCAGAAGGTAGCCATGTTGCCAAATGCTTCTGACTTCCCTTAACAGCCCGTTCTAAATCAATCTTCCATGAATTCATCAAAATGTTGTTTGAGTTGTTTTTGGGTTTTTTTTTTTAATAGCACCTCAACTTTGCTGGTTCCATAGCCAGGCCCCCCAACCCAGGGAGGCCACTTGATGGGTATTTACTCCACTGTGATTGGAACTTCCCTCTCTGGAGTGTCTTCTGCCCACTCCAGAGACGGACTCCTCATCCCCTGGCTCATTCACCATCCAGACTATATGCCGATGATCTCTGGACTCCTTGGAGATGAGTTAGGACACGCCTCAAAGTGCTTTTGTTTCCTCTGAAAGAGGTTGAATCTGGGAAGCGAGGGGGGAAAATATATGTGGGAACAATTTAATTGCATCCATGAGGATTCTTAGTAATCAGGATGCCAGTGTGTTTTCCAGAGCCTCGCGCCGACATAAATAATGTAGCGTACCGCGCTTTGTGCGGGCTTGCTGAGGAATGCTGATGGAGAAAAAGCCAAACTGGGATGTGAGGCTCCGGGCTCCCGGCACAGCCTTTACAAGTCTTTTTATTGAGCAGTCGTTTTGAAACTGTAGCCAGGGCCTTGGTGGGCTGTGAATGCAGGCAAGCCCTGTGTGCAGGTACAGGAGGCATTTTGGAAGACGTTGCCTCATTTGGTTTTTGGAGGATGAGCGCCTGGGGTAGCCCGGATGTCTGCAACTGAGGACTGGTTCCTTGAATTTTGTGTTCCTTGCCCCAGAAGGGTTAGGAGTGTTCTGTCAAGGCCCTGAAAAGCAGGTAAGTGTGCAGCCGTTGCTAACAAGATGGAACTGGCCCCTGAAAACGAGTTAAAAGCAACTTGCTACTGTTTTAGAGCCTCTTACCTTAATGGTAAAAGCCAAATGAGCTTTGTGGGACCGTGCGCTCCCAATGAAGTCCGGCAGCAGAAGCTCGTTTACAGGCAGAGTGCATTCAGAGGGTTGCAATCGGGAACAGAGGGGCTGGCAAAAGCCACCGTTCTTTGCGGGGAGGAGACAAGTATGTCTTCACATACTTGTTTTTTTACAGGAGGTCTTCCAAGCCAAATAACCAGTTGAAACATCTTCCAGATTGTGATTTAAAGTATAACCTATGCCTAGTCTTGACCATGAATGATAGCAAGGGAAGGGAAGATGGAGGAGGATGGGATTAAGGGGGACAGAAGAGAGAGATGCTAGGAATAGTTCTCTGTTGCGAAGGGACAGGTTCTAGGCATTGAAGAGAAAAGTCAGCAATGCCTTGTTTATTCTCTGGGGGCTTAGACAAGGACCTCAGGGAATATTGTGTTCTTGTTTTTGTTTTCTTTTGATGAAGGCATTTGGGGTCTAGAAAAGAAGATGAAAGCAGGATCCGTTTAATATATTTAGTTTGCCTCACAGACATGAAGCTTCAGAATGGTAAGTGTGCGTTGTATTCTTACCTGTCTGGGTGACTGCCGGGGACCAGGGTTCGCCTGCGGACGGACCGAGGTAGTCAGTTACCAGATGGCATTTCAGGCCAGTGGTGGGGAGCTGGGTGTCCACAGAGACAAAACAGAGGCAGAGAAATTCAGTTGGGCTGGCAGAGTTCTGTGTGACTTGTCACTTGTCGTTGAAGGACGGGTCCTCTCTGCTCTTGCTGGTCTGACGGTGATGGAGACCAGCTATATACCCCAGTTCCACTCACGAGAAAAACGTGAACAAAGGCAGATCCCTTTCATCAGGGGACACGTGTATTTTGTTTGTTCTCTTCAAGTTGCCACACAGTTGTCCCTTTTGAAATGGAGAGAAATAATGATGAGCCAAAAATTAAGATCAGCCAACTGTGTCTTATAAAATAGTATTTGGAAATTTTGTTTGTGGTGTGGACCCATGGATGTGGCACTGAAACCTCTTAAGAAGTTGCTTTCAGCTCCCGGATTGACCCGATGAAAAAGGAGGTATGTGTTCTGTTTCATTGTGGTTTTGAGCTGCCATCCTCCTCTCCCAGCAGCGCTCAGATCTTACTTACCTGTTGCTTTAAAAGAGTCTGTCTTGGTGCAGCCGTGTGGCTCAGTGGCTAACATGAAAGCCATGTAAAGCCCAAGGGACCTGGGTTCAAGCCCTGGGACTGGGGGAAGGAAGCGAAAATCAGAAGGTTCTGTTACATCTTGTATGCAGTATTCACACCAGCATCTCTCTTGGCAAATACTTTCTCAGGTCAGAATTATTGTTTGTCTTGTTTTATGTTCCCTGCTAAGTGCTATCTTCAGAGATGTAATATCAGGAACGGAATGTATTGGAGCATATGAGATTTCTTCAGTCTGAAGAGTCTGTTTCCAGGAGTTTCCCTGGGAGCCTTCAGTTTTTTAGGCGTGAGCATGCCCATCTGTGAAATGGGCTTAAGATCTGATCACCTCTGCCATAATACCTCTGCCTTCCTGGAGGCTCGCTATCATGGTTGTAAATATTTGAAAGGGGAAAAAAATTGCTCTAGAGAATTATTTAAGAATTTGCATGCTGTTCTCCGTGGACAGGAGTTGAACACGGCTTTCAGTGCTCTGAGATGGTGTTGCTTGTTGGTTTTTATTTATACGTGCATTAGAAGAAAGTGCATTTTAAGTGCAGAGAGAAATACAATACTTCTACAAAACAAAACTCAGTTTTTATAACCTAAGAAGTGACCTGGAGGAATGTGAGGAATTGATAGAAGCCTGTGGTTCTCGGGTGCAAAGTCACGACTTCATGTTTAATTTAACAAAACATTAAACATTTCATGTTTAATTTAATGAAACATTAGAGCACTAGGATTTGTCACCTTCATGACAGAATGTCAGAACTCTGGGATAGTTTCAGAATCTATGTTCTGTCTGCAGAATTCACATATGACACTGGCAGTGTTTCACAGACCTTACTTTTTTTCCCCCCTCAGGATCTTTTTTGCCTCTGATAAAAGGAGAAACAAAAAAAAAAAAGGCAAGAAAAACAACAACACATTAGGCAGGCACTACCAGTCTAGCTAATTTTAGGGGGGCTATTAGCAGGCATTTAGACAAATCTATTAACATTTAGCATCAGCACAAACGCAACTGCATTTCTACTTTTTTGTGCTCCTGACAAAATAAACACAAGGCTCTTCAGAACAAGAAAAGAGCGGACGTGGGAATCATGTATTCGGGGCTAATCTTTTTATGAAGCCCATTTGGATTTTGTAATGAACTGTTGAGGAAGGTGGGGTGAGATAGTCAGGGGGGAAAAAAATTAAGTAAATGTATCAGCTTGATAAAGATTATTGCCAGTGAGAGAGAGGAAACCCTTTATACTGCGTTGCTTGCCAGACTTTTTTCTTCATCTGGAAAATGTGGTTCGAGGTTGATAGTGTGACTTTGCCTTTGGCTTGTGATGGAAAATTTCCCTTTCTGTATTTCAAAGTGCTGAAATAGAGATATGGCCTGCCTCTCTCTCCATATTTTGCAAATTGGCGAGGGCTCTATTTTCATCTGATGTTTAAAATGCACGGCTCCTTTTTATGGAAAAGAAGAAATTGTTTGACCCATGAAGGTGGCTACCAATTCATAAAACACACATGCAGAGTTGCACGTATACCTATTTTTATGCTTGTATGCACACGCACACACGAAACAGGCAGGCCAGAGTCGCCCCTCCCCAATCCATCTGAATGATCTCTTTCACCATTTCCAGAAGGTTGTGTAAAATACAACAGAGAATTTCTCAAGTGCAGTATTTGGAATTGTGAGGGAAGGGGTGTGCCTACCTTTCCGAGTTATTATATACTCAGCCTGAAAGTGTGGCTTCCTTCTGGGCCTTGAAGTGTCTGAGACCAGATGCTTCAGAGAGAGATGTCATATGAATGCAATTCAAAGGAGCATATGGCAAGAGAAAAATCGTTATGACAGTCACTGACCCGAGGAGCAAGTAGCTTTTTTAACCTTTTAAAAATAATGGTTATAACCCCATTCTAAGTAGCAGCAGATAGTTGATTTAGTTGAA